>JACVRA010000001.1:422-97770 GCA_019828545.1 Paracamarosporium sp. OC-R06-R3
TGAGGTGTCGCGCGTTTTGGTGGGGTGGGCGCATGACTGGTGTTGGCGCATGACTGGTTAAACACGTTACGACAAGCGACAAGGTTTACTCATCCTTCTCGGCCGCGGCGATTCCTAAGAATGCTTGGTTCCAAAGGGGAGCGCGCACTCCCCGCATGGGGCTTAGTGATCATGACGCACCTTGTACCAAACCCGCAGGCGTTAAGCTTCATTGAGATAAGCTAAGCCAACCACACGTGACAGCTACATCGACAATTCCACAATGTAAGCGGGAATCGAAAACATGAAACAGTCAAAAGACGAAACTCCAAAAAAAAAATCTATGTGCACGCGAAGCGATAACTTATCCTACTACGATCTACCGACCAATTGAGGTTGGCTCCGCCTGAACTGATTTGCACAGGACTACGAATTCTCGAATACTAAACCAAATCGGAGATACAAGCGTTTCTATCGAAGCTTGTGAAGGAGATGTCCTTCAAATTCTCGTACTCTAGTAATGTATACTATTTGTGGTCTTGAGTTTATGCAAATCTGCATTACCTTAACGAGCAAAGATTTCCAATGATGGTGGCTTACTTAAAGGTGCGCCAGAGACTTGAACATCTGTGAGTTTAATATCATATTCGCTACCACCGGATTCTGTGAAGATAACACACTTAGTGAAATCTCTCACAAAAATATGGTTCTTGAATTCACGAATATGGCCTCCTCTCGCAAGTACCTAGCATCCCGCCAAGAAGCATCAATGAATCCACAAGAGGTTTTCCAGCAGGAGTTTACTCGGGTCTGTAAAATGCGGTCGATTATGCCTGCACGCTATCTATATTTGAAACGGCCATGCGCACGTGCTTTCTCGCGCACCTATTGGAATCTCAAATAAGTAGCGACAGTAGAAATTTAGGATATGCTATGAATACTGCACTAGAAGCATTGCTGAATCGTGTAAATTTGTGTTTATGCGAAGGCTTCAGATCAAAATGTTATTTTGAAGTACCGCACATACTTATGAACAGGACGGATAGCAAAGTCACAAAGTTTCAGTTCACGTTGTGAAGAACGGTGTTAGATGTAGAGTTTTGGTGAATGAGTGCACCAACTTCTGAAAGCAAGCAGAGGCATAACATCGGAAATGATCGTCAGTGTCGTGCCGATCAGCAGAACCCCATTGTTTTCGCGCGTATATTCGGTTAATGCTGCACATCACCAATAAATTGGCCAGCACTTGGTGATGCTATTCTCCATTCAACGTTGGTAACGGCTTCTCGGAAGACGAAAATAACACTTCGGATAGGAGAACGATCATGCAGATCCATAACTGGCTCTATAGTATGGCACAAGCGTTGAATTGAAGCAACGTCTATATAAGACTGCAATGCGTTGCTTTTTGTTCCATCGCATCACGTCACTCACTTTAATACGCAACATTTCCAAAAGAGTTACATTTTACGTTCACGACTTTAACGACCATTATACCTATTTCACCACAAATATGTACGCTTCAGCCATCCTCGCTTTCGCCACCCTTGCGGCAGCTACCGTTGTTCCTCGTGCAGACTATGGCTCCTGGACCGTAACCTACAGCGACAACACCTTCAACTACGGTTATCACTCTAAGCAAATCATCGCCACGTACAACAACAGCTTGCTAGACGGCCCTATTCCCGCAGCATGCAACTGGGTGCACCAAGTGAACACAAGAAAGGACAGCAGCAGATGCAGTCCTGATGGCTTCAGCTATGAACTCTCAGCTAGCGAGGCTGGAACGCAAGGTATGTCATTATTAATATCATTAAGCGGGAAGCTTCCATATCGAATCGTGAGTCCTGGGATAACTCAAACCGCATCCCGGTATCAGGACTTTCTACGCGTAATGACAGTGAGACGAAGAAAGTGCTGATAGATCTCGTAGATCTACAATTGCAACAGACTGTTCCACTGAATGGCGAACAGGTGACGGTTTATGGGGAAGGAAAGATTGAGATTACCTGCGAAACGGACGATGAGAAAGCAGTGTGCAAGGGAGAGACGGAAGTAGTCGTGAGCAAGGCTATTGCTTGAAGTCGAGGTTATCATGATATACACACCCAGGTAAGTGCGTTACGATATCACCCTCGACTGAGCCGGAGGATCAACTTTAGGTATAGTTAACCTCTGTTTTAGAAATCCTAGGATATTACAGGATGGTCATTAGTACCCCTAGGAATGTAATAATGTGAAATGTAGTGGCTAAGCGGAGTCTACCATAAGATATACCACTCATCCTCCGCCATCCTCAATAATTCCTTTCGCAACAACGATATTTCCTGATACCTCCTTCGTCGCTGGTCCAATGTTTGCCTATCGAACGACCGAATCCTTTCCTTGTCTCTGGAACCTTGAACCCGATTTGTACTGTGTGAAGAAGAACTATTGCCCAGCCCTCTTCCTCTCAAATACCTCCCGTATGGATTCCTGAGATGTGAGCCTATTCACTGTGGATGCTCATTGTTGGTAGTCGGATATCGCACGGTTGCGAACATGTCAAACACTTTCTTCAAGCTCGTAAGGGGTTCCGATCTTTCTTTCTTGGACGGGAGAATACAACTCGAATTCATTTTGGCACGGATGAGTTGCGATCTTGGGTGATGCTACATTTGTTTGCAACGAAACTAGGCAAGCAAGTGTTATAATGGAGCGCTTTTGATCTGTGTTGCTGTGTGATATTCGTAGACTCCAGAATCAGAACTATAGAGAAACATGTCTTGATCGCCCCGACGAGTCTTCGAAAGTCGATCTTTTTCATACCTAAGGCTTTGATGTGGCATTGGGTTACATAATGTATGCTCACGTGACGTTGTCACACCCTTGGTATTACATGAATAGAGTTTGTAGACACACAGACAGCATTCACCCACTAGGAGCCGAATTATGGAACGACAGCAAGGAACTATTATTCAGGACTTTGGTCGATGAACAGGTGAACTCAAGGGCGTATCCTCCTTTGATGTCCCCAAACAAAGGCTTCCCGCCTGCGTAACATACAACATGATAGTACATACGCAAACCTTGTGCATAAACAAAGAACCACACGCCAACCACCGGTAAAGGAAACCAATTGGCCCTCTTGCAAATGCGAATACGTATAAAGCCTTCCTCCCCAACAACTTAATTCATTACCATTCTTTCCATCTCCTCGAACAAACCGTCAAACCAGTGTGATCCTAAGCATTCTAGGCGCTCGATATCCACCATGTGCGAAGATAACAGGGAATGGTATGTGAAAGGAGTTCAAGGATGGTGGAACGGAATCCCAACGAACACATGCGAAACGCCTATTCCCACACCCATCCCTAAGGCATCTACCGACACTCCGATCAGCTTTCTTTCCACGTCCTCGCCGGAGCCGCATATGAGCACCGCGGTAGGCATTTCATCACCAACTCCGCTCTTCACGCCAAGCCAAGATCCTGTCGATGCACTACCTAGCCCTGTCAACGGGAGCAAGACCCTGGCCACCTCGATCGAGATTGCCTGGGCTCTGGTCGTCCTCTCAGTCATCTTCGTATTAATCGCAGCCTACCGGCGAGAGAAGCACCGCGCCATGCTCGCTTACTTTGACGGTAGATACAAATCCGCCCGCAAAGAACGATACCGAGCGCTGTGGGACACGAATCAATACTGGGTGCTGGCCCTACTCATCGACGAGTGGTTGCGCGGCTTGATTCCCGGCAAAGGCATATGGCATCGCGACAAAGCGAAGAGTCTGCGAGAGAAAAAGGACAAGTCTGCGCTCAGGAACTTGGTTCGCATGGGGATATACCCGCTGTACATCCAAGACGGTGGCTTGAGCACAACGCAAGAGAAGAAGTTCAGTCTGAGCCCGTGGGGTTGGCCTTCTTGGCCGCTCTTCAAGCAGAGCAAGAAGCGTGCCGTGTTCGAGTTTGTGGTGCCTAGGGCCAGGGGCTGGATGCTGGATGAAGAGGACATTCCTGACAAAGATAGAGATGAAGAACTGCAACGGCGCGCAAGAGACGAGGACTACATGCAGTTTGTCTTCATGCTATGCAACAGCAAAAGGCTTAGACAAGCAGCAAGGTGGCGGGTCGCCGCTTCGAGCGTGGCGTTGATCAAAGAAGGAGCGGCGGTGGAAGGACTAGAAAACGACAACCGGCCGAAGCTCCGGTATATGACGTGCCTCTCAAAGATTGGGCCAGACGCTCGTGTGCCTACTGAAATCGGCGCCACGTCTCCATTCCAATGGCTTTTGCCATTTATGCCTGACCGAATCCTACGGGAAGGAGAGGGACCGGCGTCGTTGCGTCGCATCCGGCGCTGGGTGAAGAACTGCAGACTACTTACGACCATCCTAGTTCTTCCTGTCGTACGGATTGAGGCACCGGATTCTGAATACATGGAGCTGGACAAGGAGGTCCTGTTGATTGCGCAAAACATGGGATTGGATAGAGAGTGGGACGAAGAAGTGGCTAGGCTTGATCTGAGGGGAGCGTATCGTGAGATTGATTTGGATCCACTCGGATGAGAGGGATGGTGTTTCGATGTACAGGCGCAAGTGATGATGATACTTTCTTTCCACGGAATTTTCTTTAGATAGACATTCTTTCCTCAGTATTATGCAAATTCAGGCTTCAAGACCTCCTTCATCCATTTACCCGTTTGCTCCACCTGCGCTAGCCATTGCTTGTTACTTTCTTGAATAGACCACAAGCCAACGCCGTCGACAGGCTCCATCAGCACCCTGCTGTTCGCGTAGTCTTCATAGTGCTCCTTTTCAGTGGCGTCTTGCCATCTCACGCGACCCATTCTCCTTTTCAACGTGTGGCGGGCCACGCTACGTCTGATCATCTTGGTCAAGTCAGAGGCTTGATCTAGCAACGGACTCTGCGACCCTGCAGATATGCGCCATTCAGGTAAGCTCAAGTTCGAGCCTGCAGGTGGATAAATACGCGCGTACGCTCGGCATCTGGCAAGCACAGGCAGCTCAGGTTTTGATGTTGATTCATCAAAGGACTGGGACTGGTAGTGGCTAATATCCATTTGCGTCTCGATGTCGATATTGTTGCCTGGTTGCTCAGAAGCCCAAATATCGTCTTGCTTGGGGCACAACAGCATACCATGGGGGGAGCGGAAGAAGTGAATTGGAGATGCAAACCGATCAAAATAATCTTCGGGCCTGCGGAAGAGAGTGTCCCGCTCAGCAGACAATGTAAGTGTGGGAAGGGAACCATTATCGCCATACAGCTGCCATGCAGTGCGCGGAGGTGACTTCGCTGTACGCTTTGATTGCTTCTTAGTATGAGGAGGGTCAGGCTCGCTACGATCCGTTAAAGCCATGGGATCTTCATCAGCAAGCAATGCAGTTTCGTCTGGAGCTGCAGGCTCGAGAAGCTCTGCTGCTGATGCGATAGGCAGGTCATCCGGAAATACCCAGTCTACTATAGGATTGTTGACTGCGGCAGCACCAATGCGGCTTTCACCAGGGCGACATTCTGTCAGGGCAAGCATCACCGACAATGAACCACCGACAAGCTCTCCACAAACACCCACCCGACCGATGACTGGCCGAGAGAAGCCGTCCTGCAGCAGGTTGTCGCGCACCCAGTCGTAGCCCAGTAGTACATCATGAATAGGAGTTGGAAACTGGTACTGTGATGAAGCTCGGTAATTGATTCTTGCGATGGTCGCACCGCTGGTGGCGGAAAGCGTCGAAATGACACGCTCTTCTTCCTCTGTACACTCAGGTATGACGGGGCCTGGAGGCAAATATATCAACACAGGAGACGAAGGGGTGGACGAATGGAAAATGCTAAAGAGAGTTCAGTCAGTGAGGTCGTCAACGCAGGAGCCGATACTGAGAGTGTTATCCTGTTATCCTGATGTACCTGAACTTTTGGATATCTAGTGCCCAGGTGGCGCTTTGATCACATGACTTTCAATCGAATCTGAGTTTGAGCAAAAAACCTGCATGTGAACCTGGTGCAGAACTTGACAGACGAGTGCTAACGGGTAGCGACGCGACGGTGTGGTGCGCGGTCACTCGAGGAACCATGCAGGGCACCGAGCCAACAGTGGCTTGGTACGACAAACAAGTCGCAGGATGCGGTGGTCGCAACACACGGCGTAGGTGACAGGGGCTGCATGCGAGCGCCGCGTTCTGTGAGATCATCGCACAGCAGAGGATTCAGGCAGCGGGAACCGGACGCAGATCAAGACGCCGTCGACAGTCCAGAGAACAGAGAGACTTACTCGACCTCGACGGAGCCGTTGGACCGACACGGGACAGCAATACGGTCGCAGCGGGGCAGCGAGACGGCTGAGAATGCACGGCGCGCTGCGAGAGGGGATGCCAGACGAGACGGGCGTTGGCAGCTGCGACGGATCGGCCAAGGGTGCAGCAGATTGCGCATCGAGAAGCCGGCGAGCATGACTGAACGGGCAGAGGCGAGAAAAGTCTGTGGAGGTGCAGAAGGACGCGTTGCAGTTCTGGTGCCCGTCTGGCCACTTCCTGCTTGGGGGACGCGATCAGGGGAAGGCGCGACTTGAGGGGCCGGGGCCTGTCTAATTTGAGCGACGCGGGCGCGGTGGCGCCTTCTGGCCCGGGCGCGCCTGCTTGGAGCCAAGCGGCGTCGGAAACCCCCCAACTTGCCCAATTGCACGGTGCTCGTCAAATCTGCGGCGCCCCAGCTGGTGTCGCTCGTTCCCACGTTCACCACTTCCTCTCCTTGCCTGGTTTGCTCTTCTTCTTGTCTATCCTTTACGCCCGCCGCCTGCCCCGGTGCGCCTTCCAGCTGTGCGTCTTGTCTGCTGCGACTCCTGATCGGCTGCGTCCTGCATACGAGCACCGCCACGCTCCACACACCCCATCGCTGCCCTCTCACCGTGGCAGCACACCAAAGAGCCAGCCTTACCGTAGTGTCTTTTAATATCTCGCCCCTCCGCCCTCGCAATTGATCCCGCCGCATTCGCTGCCCGCCGTTTCAACACCACGGACAACCGCGGTACCGTTCCGACCTCCTTTCCGCGACGCCTCGTATCTCCTCCGACCCTACCAACACCGCGCACCATAGCTGGAGAAGAATCTAGCCTGCTCGACGTTCGAACCTCTGCAGCCCATTGTCGCGACGGGGTAATCGCCCCCAGGCAACCTTCACCATGGCCGAGGGCTCGCGTGCACGAGCCTTTTTCGTGCTGCTGAAGAACCTGGTGCTCGCAGCTGGAGTCTACGCCATAATCTATGGAGTCATCGCCCTCATGAGCGACCCCTCCGTGAGCGCCAAAGGAAAGCTCGGCATCCCTGCATTCCTCGACAAGACAGGCCCGACCGAGCTTATCAAGACGACCAAGTCAGGAGTCCAAGTCAAGTTTGCCAGCTCTACCAAGACCGTAACCATCAACCCTCACGCCAATGTCTTCAACCGGCCCGTGAGCGCCGTGAAAGCCAAGGACGACTACATGGGGCCTCGCCCTCACGTCGACACTGAGGCCGACCTGCACATGCTCGTCGAGGAATGCAGAGGTACCTACTCTGGCATCGAAAAGATGCGCAATGTCTTCGACTGCCTGCAATTCTTCGCGAATGACGAAAACCGGTACTACAGCCTCCCGGAACAGGCTGATCGCGCCAGTGCCCAGGACCCCCGTGAAGCAGAGTACGTAGATGCCGACGGCCACGGCAGGACTTTGGAGCATTACGTTTCTGTGGACGAAGCCAAACCCGTCAATGGCTCAAGTATCGGTACTTGTCCTGGGCCCATCATTCCCTACCATGTCTACTGGACGGGCCCTGCTACATGGCGTGTCGAAGTATTCATCAAGAGCTATCTCTACACCCAAAACCTCGCCTGCTCGCGTCTCTGGCTTTGGCTTGACAGTGACCGAAACCCGCATGCGGTCCAAGACATGCTCAACAAGGACGCTCTGTTTGCCCGTTTCCTCCCCTTTGTCGAACGCGGTGATGTAGTGCTCAAGGCCTGGAAGTTCCCTTCCAGAATCCCACTTCCCAAGGACGAGGAAAACAGGAACGGCTACGGCTACTATAGCACCCCTGGAAAGCCCAACGCCAAAGGTGAAAAACCCGTTGCTGAAAACATTGTCGAGGACAAGGAAGGACAGCAGTGGCTCGTGCTCACACCGAAACAAATGACGTTCTTACCCGTGGCTGTTTCGGATGCCGTCCGGTTTGTCGTCTTACACATCCACGGTGGCGCCTACTTTGACATGGATGTGCTGATGCTTAGAGACATGCGCCCCCTACTTCTCCCCAAAGAACACGCGTTTGCCGAGCGTTGGGCCGCTCACCCCCACCCTGGAGACTACAACACCGCCATTATGTCCCTCACAGCCAACTCGTCCATCTCGGCTTATATGCTGTATGGTGGAATTCGCATGGGTCTCAACTTCCACCCACGGGTATTGGGCCGCATGGCATGGAAGGAAAATCGCGACAAAGAATTTTTGATGCTCGAAACGGCGGCATTTGATCCTATTTGGACAGAGTTCAACTGGGACCGTGAAGGCCGGTGCACTGTGCCATGCTTGCGAGACTATGGCGCGGCTTTCAAGGGCAAAGAAGGATCGATCAAGGACGAATGGGAGAGCTATGATGGGCCTCAGTTGGAGGCCATTGATCTGCAGGAGGCGCAGTCGACCGAGTTGCGCAAGCGCGGTCGTGAAGACCACGAAAACGTTCCCACGTCAGCCTCGCTACCAACCCCCAAATCGGAGCACGTGGATTCATTCCAAGCCACACTGGATGAGGAAGTGGAATTGCGACAGGCTGGCGTTGTATCGAACTACATCCTTGCTGAGGACAAGTTCCCTCCAAACAACCGCACCCTGGAGAATTTCTTCCGGGGTGCTTGGACATACCACATCCATAACCAGGTAAGCTAACAACCCTCGGTTGACGCTATGCTTAGCGGTGACGCATCCCTCCACCCCCGCTCATTGCGGAAAACCACGCATTCAGCGCAACGACCTAAAACAAAGCTAACATTATACTAGTGGCTCAAACACCCTGAGCCCTCCTCTTGGTTCTCAGTCCTCGAGCATGCACAGGATGGCTTCTTCGCTGGTGAACGTACAAATCCATATGGCGAGAAATGGACCGGTCCCAGCCTTATGCCGTACAATTACTGGCCGGAGTTCGTGTGAACGTGTCCTCAAATCGGACCGTCTCCGCCCCCCTTTCCGTGGCTTGGCCATACCATGCTGTACGGTAAAGGTTGCCGCGTCGCGAGAGTTTCCCCAAAACCTCGCAAACTTACTAATGTTGGCTCCAAATTACATGCATCTACGGCCTACGAACCAGACTCGACGAAGACATCTCTGTACCGTGCTACAACATTGAGCGAACCGAGATAGCGACTTTATACACCTAATCATTGGATCTTGATACCAGGAGTTCTACTATTATTTTGACGACGTATTGCGTTCGGTTTACGTGCCTAAAAGAATTATTCTGTCGGGTGGCATCCTTGCGCTTTGGCGAATTTCAAACTCTCATGTCCCCTTTCTGCTCTTCGCCTCAACGAGGCTTCGTACGTTCGTTTCTTCTGTCTGTCCGACATGGCTCGGCGCTTTTCATTCGCTTCTTGATACCAAGTCTTTTTTCTCACCTCGCTCGTTGTGCAGAGCTGGAGGTTTTACCGTTTGTCTTTATCATCGCATAGCTACCTGTCTAGGGGCTTGGAGTTGGCAGGTGTTTTTCATACGGGAACAACAAATATATACACATGAAGCTGGATTGGAAGCGGAACGATGCAATCAGAAATTGAGGGAGAGGTCATATCTTATACGGGGTGGAGGATCACATAGGAACAACCATGTTCGAACAGAAATCAATTGAAACGGTCGAAGACTCATAAGTGCGTATGTCGCGTGGTGAACTTTGGATATGTGGGCCGTGAAAATGTGAAGAGGTTCGTTGTGGTTAACGGAAGGTGCCATGCATGAGTTGCAGAAATGAATGCATGTACATAGTCTGCGTAGCTAGAACATGAAGCGGAACCAATATCTATCACCTACATCTACAAGCGTTGTTACAAACGGCAAGACACTGCATCTTACAACTCAGTAGCACGCCACCCCACCTCGAAACAATCACGAGAGAAGACACTTGGATTCTGGTATTTAAAGGGTATCTATCTTCGTCTCACGCCATGCATACATCCGTCTGACCGTCTGAGACCTACTCCCGATCAACGTTCCTTCCACGCGCAGCTTTATTCTAATACAAAAGTTTCATCCGCAAATTTCAATGCCGCATGCGTATGTCAAACCTGCTCTGCTCAAATTATCCCTTGCGCTGGAGCACCTCGAAATGCAGAGATGATGACCTCTTTCATTCCCTTTCTTGAATCAGACTTGCGAGCTAGTGGATTGCGCTATAGGTCAATCAAGGGCTCGTCAATAACCTTCTGCTGCACGGGCAGCTGGTGTTGCGGCGCAGAGGGGAAGCTCTCCGGTCCATAGCCTCCCTGTGCATACGGCGCAGGCTGCCATGGTGCGGGACCTGAAGACTGGTGCTGCTGCTGCTGCTGCTGCTGCTGCTGTGGCGCCTGTTGCCAGTACTGTTGCTGCGGTGGAGGCGGTTGTTGCTGCTGCGCCTGAGGCGGCGGACCTTGCTGATACGGCGTAGAGGCCTGTTGTGGTTGTTGAGGTGGATATGAAGCATTCTGTGGAGCCGCTGCAGGTTGGATGGGTGGCGACATGGGTGTTTGTTGTAGTGGTGCGCGGTACATCTCGGGTGATGAGGGTGCAGGCGCGTGTGATGGCTGCGAGGTAAAGCTTTGTGTGCGCTGCACGGGTGGTGCAGACGGTGCAGCATTTGCGTCGTTGTAGTAATAATTTGCGCTCTCAGCGTCCGATACTGTTGATGGAGGTGCTTGTGGTGGGTAGGCTGAGTGAGTTTGTGAGGGGTATTGCTGATTGGAGACTTGCCGTTGGAGCTTGGGAGATGCAGGAGCCTGATAAGTGGTACTGGAACCATGTTGCTGTGGTGCGGTCCCACCACTGTAAGACGAGAGGTTGGGATACGGCTGGGCCGGCTGCTGTGCTTGCTGATACTGGTCTGCGGGCGTGGCGTTGTACTGTTGTGGTGGAACAGATGCGCGCTTGTCATATTGGGTGTACGGTGGCTGTGGTGTTTGTTGATAGCCTCCACCGTAGTAGGACTGTGGTCGTGCGTAGGGGTCCGCATTGCCGGTGTAGAAGCTCTCGCTGGATTGAGGATCTGAGGGAGCGCCCGACTGGATGCTAGGGTATAGGTTCGATGCAGGACGTTGATTCGTAGGTGGTAAGCCGTACATTGCGCCGGCCTGATTGTAGGTATTCGATAGTCGTTCTTCGAGCATGCGGTCGTAGTAACGTACGACCGTTGACAGCTTGGCATGGAGATCCAGTAAGGTATCATGCTTGCTCATTGTCTCTCCGTAGGTCCGGGCGAGCTTCGGTCGTAGTTTGCCGATACTTTCATACAGCTCTTGTATCTGTGGTTCTCGCAAAATGGTCCCCGGGGCCTGGTGTTGTAACCGGTCTACTAACGTAGAAAATAGATTTATGTTTTCGGCCTCGACCGGTGTCAGTTCGTAATCGTTTTTCGGTGCCACGATAGGTGCGCCATTAGACGTCGATGTCTGTTGCCGCAGGGTGGCTGCGTGCTGCTTCTTCTGCTCTTCCATATCAGCCAGTGACGCGGCGATGGCTGCCGCGAGATCTGGGTCATCTTCCTCCTCTGCCACTGGCTTCGATGTCCCATTTGTCGTCGGCGATGTTTGCGACTGCAGTTGTGACTGTGGCACGAAGCCGGTTCCGCTGTGTCCCTTTGCCTCTTCCAAGCTCATTTCCAGTGCTCGCTTCAGGTCTGCGTCAAAGCTATCCTCCACACGAGGGTTCCGTGGCTCCATAGACCCCTGGTACAAAGTCCGACTGGGTTTGGTCGCATCAAATGCCCTCGGGACCGGAGTTGACCGTGACTTGTCCGTCAACTTTTGATAGCATCCGTCGTCTACACGTACGGGATCCATTATTCCTAGATGTGGGAGCGGAATGTTCTTGCTCGAGCAAGATCCGCAGAATACGTTTCCGCAGTTCCTACAGTGGTGTTTTCGATTCGTAAAGGTGAAAGCGGTTCGACATCGCATACATACGTCGGAGTCGGTCCATTCTGGGGGCTACCATGTGCTAATCAGTATCACATCATCCAGTATACGACGGCTTCAACCTACCGCACTACTATCCAGCATGCTGCTAGAAACATGCTCCCTCGGCGGAAATTGGAATCCTTCGCGCTGAAGTGTGAGGTATACTTCGTTCAAATAGCTCAAACTGCTCCGGCCCTCGGCGGCGGCCGCCCACGACTGGATTAGCTCCAGCATTTTATTCTTGACATCCTGATTTGGAGCGACGGCGCCGGGGGCCTTTAGCAATGAGGTAAGGTTATCGAGGAACTCGCGGGAGGCGATCTCCTGGGTGAAGTGTGTGCCGCCGTTTTTCACACAGGTGTCGGTAAGCTGGCATCAGTCAGCAACCAAAGCTTGCTACGATGTACAGATATCATACATTCAGCGCCGCCAACTGTACGTTGGGGTTTTTGTTCCCTATCCTCCGCTTCAGAGCGCGCATAGCCTCCTTAGGCTGCACTGTCTTGGAGCGAATGACGTCGGATATCTCGAGGTTGAGGGGCATATCCTCCCTGTAGAGGGTCAGCAGAGCTCTAGTAATGCTCGATATAGCTTGCAACAGCTAAAGCCTGCCACGTACAAGCTCGAGGAGGTGGCGCGCTCGATCTGCTCATCGAGGGCGCTGTTGGAGGACGTCCCAAACCAGCCCGCCATGATTGCGGAGTCGGGCGCGGAAGTGCCGTCGTGGCTCGCTGGAACGTGGATTTGGGTATGTCGTATGGATGGTGTAAGTTGTACTGTCGACAGACGGCAGTGATGTTTCTCGGGCGCTATGTTCTGTCGGCATGCGGTTGTAGGTAGCAGCTTGAGCTTTACTGGGCGCTGATGGGTGGCTTGGCAGGCGCGACGTAATCGCCAATGCAAGTCGGTGGCGGGAGCGTGTGTTGAGCCGCTGGACTATGCTCCGCAACACCAGACCTTGAATCCCGCTACAAGAACACTCGTTGTTTGCCGCCTCAGCCCCGTCCATTCTCTCGGCAGCTGTGGCCTCGCCTGCCTCACAGCATCCACGAGCCGCTCTTTCCTCGCGCCGAGGTCACACAGACCGCCAAACCGCCCGCCGCCCCCCGCGCTGCTCCAGACCGAGACGCACGACCGCGTATTACCTTGGATCGCGCCGTCCTACCATGCGAGACGAGCCCTGCGCATAGGCTGCGGTTATGAGTGCAGCTGCTCCCTTGCCTCCTCCAGGTCCCCGCCCTACACATGCCATGAACGGCTACCCCAATGGCGCCTCTGGGCCTGGTGTCGATGGCTCGAGGGGCAGCGATCCAGCAGGCGGGCCTCGAGGCGTCGGGGGTCCCTTCCCGCCAATCGCTGAAATCATTGCTTCTGCGACAGACAAAGTGAATGAGATGAAGGGCTTCACGGTACTTCTCACTACGTTTCTTCTGGGGGCTTTGCTGAGCGCATACAGATTGGACACCTTCTCGAACAAGCCAAATATCACATGAGCCAGGCCATCTCATCCATCAACAGTCGCCAGTCGCCTGCTGCTGCTTTCTGGGAGTACCTTGTTGCGTATAAACTCGTGGTTGAAGTCATACCCAGGCACAGAGACTACATCGACCGTGTCGAGACAAATCGCGGCCACCTGCATCGAGACTTCAACCAGGTTCTCAAGGTTTGTCTTGTGTTCGTCGTACTCCTTTTGCATCAACTGACATGATGTAGGAACTTGATGCGAATGAGGATAGGTTTACGAATATCAAGAATATAATCGCTAACGATAACAAACGGAATGGTGCTCAACACCCACCATCACAACCTTCGTCACGTCCCAGTTCAGTATGCTTGTCCTCCTCTACTCCCTCCGAAGATATCGTTCTAACACCTCGACAGTCTCACGGCCTACGCAACCGACGGGATGATGAACTCATGCTTCCTGATGTTCCCACTGGTCCACCGCTTGGTCGCTCATCACCAGCCGATCCACCAGGATCTCCACGGCGAAAGCCGCCTGTCCAGCCGAAGCCCCAATCACTGCACGGCCGTGCTGTTCATCAGAGCACATCTTCTATTAATGGCATGGCCATGAATGACCTCACTGAACGATTCGCAAAGCTCAGAGGTGCTGCAGCACCGATCGACACCTCGTCTGGGCGCTCAAGCATGGACCTTTCTGTGAAGATGCCCTCCCCCTCAGACTACTCGTCACATCCCAGAGGTCCCCGTGATATGCCTCCTCCATCCCATCTTCCACCACCGCCACCTCCGCTATCACTGCTTAACACTCAATTTGCAGCATCACTGCCAAAGGAACCCAGTCCTACATATAGTCCCGCGCGGAATCTCTCCCTGCCCGGTAACATCAATCCTCCTCGAAGTACGCCTCGGAGCATGGTCGGCACTGGGGGCCGTAATAACTCCGCTACCTCTAGTGCGTCGTATTCAGCACCGAATACAAATGGCCAGTCCGACAGTTACTTCCCGCAGCAGGCCAACGTCTCAGTAGATCCTTCCATAAGGAGAAAATCTGTGAACAAGTCCGTGGAGAGTCAAATTACAGCCGAAAGACTCTATGACTATATTCGCATGTACAACGTTCTTCTAGTCGATGTCAGGAGCAGAGAGGAGTTCGATGCGGGCCACATATTCATCCACACCGTCATGTGTATAGAGCCAACCAGTTTGCAAGACGGCTTCTCTGCCGAACAGCTTCAGGATCGACTAATCATTTCGCCCGATGAAGAGCTGGCCTTTTTCGATCGACGTAATGAGTTTGACCTCGTAGTTTACTACGATGAGTCGACAAAAACTAATTCCTTTCTTAATAAATACAATCCAAACGAACGCGGACGGCCTCTCAAGCAGTTGTACGAGACCTTACACGAGTTCAATCATGAGAAGCCATTACAACGGCCACCTATCTTTCTCATGGGAGGCATCGATGCTTGGGCTGATCTGGTCGGTACCCAGGCGTTAAAGATGACATCGACAGCAGCATTAGTTGCGAGTGGGCAGACTAGAACGCATCCGCTGAGACGTTTGCCCTATCCAACACGTCTTCTGACGCAGAATCGCAAGACCTCTGGGAGGCGCGACTATACGCCCATGGATTTAGAGGAGCAAAAGCGTCTGTTAGAGGAAGCACGCCGAGGGCGGGCAGTTGTCGAGCAGCCTCCCCAGGAGGAAGATGAAGATGATGTAGGATCGCCGATGTATCGCACTACTGAAGAGTTTCTACGGAGGTATCCAGATTTGGACGACCAGCAATCTATGATGTACCCTCCATCGCGACCGCCACAGACAACCCAGTATGTCCAGCCTCCAATACCTTCTGCGCCGTCACGACCACCGCCATCTGTTCCCAGGCCAAGTTACACTGGAGTCCACGAACGCCAACTCACTCGCCAATCGAGCGGTAACCAACCACCTGTGTACGTGTCAAGTGGTCGTGGTGCATCGAATCGTCTTCACAAAACTGGTTTGATCAACTTTGGTGTGACCTGCTATATGAACTCAGTTGTTCAGTGTTTGAGTGCAAACCCGAACCTCACCAACTGGTTCCTTAGTGGACGGTATGCGGAGTTTTTGCAAAGGCAAAATTGGAAGGGAACAGAAGGAATTCTACCTGAAGCCTATGCAACTCTGCTCTCGAACTTGTACAAGGGTGACACCTCTGCCATTCGCCCCTCTACATTCAGAGTAAGCCCACTTTCATCTAAATCCTGAATGTGACGCTAACCGACAATCCAGAAAGTGTGCGGACGATTCAATCAAACCTGGCAACTTGACGAGCAGCAGGACGCGAAAGAGTTCCTAGAGTTTGTTCTGGACATGATGCACGAAGATCTAAACACTGTGTACAACAAAGCCCCTCTTCGTGATTTGACGGAAGAAATGGAAATGGCACGCGAACAACTTCCACGACCGTATGCTGCAAAGATCGAGTGGAACCGGTACCTCCACCGCAACAGTTCTCTGATCGGGAACCTCTTTGCCGGACAACATGCATCGCAGCTTACATGCAAAAAGTGCGGGATCACGAGTACCACCTACGAAGCCTTCTGGAGCATCAGCGTGGAGATTCGCCAAGACAAGGCATGCGATATAAGAGATTGTTTGCGTAGTTATTGCTCGGTCGAGACGCTCGATTCCACCGATACGTGGAAATGTCCGCGCTGCAAGAAACACCGTGAAGCCACGAAGAAAATAACCATCACACGCGCACCAGACACGCTTGTTGTGCATTTTAAGCGCTTCAGCGCCTCCCACGGCCAATCTGCCCGGAAAATCCGTACACCGGTATACTTCCCGCTACAAGGTCTCGACATGGGACCCTTTATGGAACCACCTATTACTCCGGAAGGCGAAGCCAAAGCGCGCGCCAACAACGCGCAGGCGGATATCCAGCTGACACAGCTCAAGACCGACCCTGCCATGAACCCTCCTTACATGTACAATGCATATGCCATCATCTTTCATCACGGCGCAACGTTGGGTAGTGGACATTATACCGCCATTGCTAAGGACCAGGCGAAAGGGTGCTGGCGAAGCTTTAACGACGACCGCTTACGAGATTTTGAGCCTTCACAAATCGCACCTGAAGACCGAGAGAAAGCTTATGTTGTGTTTTACCAGCGTGAGCGAGTCGCTGGCGGTATCTAATATCCTATTCATTGCTACGAGTGTGTTTTTGTTGTCCTCTACTCACAGCGACGAGACGCCAGTTGATACATTCCTATACGTTTTTGTTTATACTTGATCAGTTTGTCTTTGGAATAACACGAACATTGCATGTAAGGCGCTGGTTGGGGGGTTGGATATTTGAATAGACACAGCGTTGGTGTTCTCGCATGCGAAATGCGTTTTACGTTTCTACTTTGATATCTATTGGGCGATACCACGATACCAATGCATATTCTGATCTCTTTGACTCACGTCGCGCTCCTTTGCCCACAGGTTGCTTTTCTGCATGACGCATCTGTCCAAATGTTTTTTGTATGAGTCGCGTGCGCCCTACAGGATGCAGGGACAGGGGTGCGCGGCTAAGCCGAAGATCGGAACGCGGGGAGCTTAGACCACCAAAATTTCTGGCGGTGACTGTTGATAGCGGAGAGATAAAAGGTGCCCCACCGCCGTGTGTATCCCGCCTATCTCCAAGCTTCCTCCTGCCATTGAACCTTCACACATTCTCGCATATACCCAATTCACACATCATGGCTAAGGGAAGAGTTTGCCTCGCCTACTCTGGTACGTGAGCACCGTTCTATGGAGGACATTGTCTCGTCTATCAGGACGTTTGATGAGAGCGGGGATGAATGAGGGCTAGCGGGCTGACATTGACTCACAGGCGGTCTTGATACTTCGACCATCTTGAAGTGGCTCATTGGTATGTATTGCTATCCGGTAAGAGAAGAATGAACTAGGCTGAACAATTGCAGAGGAGGGCTACGAGGTCGTTTGCTTCCTTGCGAACGTCGGACAGGATGAGCCCTGGGATGAGGTCGAGAAGAAGGCGCTCAAGATTGGTGCGCTGAAGATGGTATGTCACTTTCGAGTCCCCTTTCTCGATTGCTTTTTCTGCGGAATAGAAGACTGATTGTGGGATTCGATTGCAGGTCATCCTCGACCTCCGCCGCGAATTCGTCGAAGAGCTCTGCTTCCGTGCCGTCCAGTGCAACGCCAGCTACGAGGGCCGATATCTGCTGGGAACGAGTTTGGCGCGCCCGGTCATTGCGCGTGCGCAGATCAAGGTTGCGCAGGAGGAGGGCTGCGGGTGGGTGAGTCACGGTTGCACAGGCAAGGGCAACGACCAGGTGCGATTTGAGTTGGCATTGTAAGTATTTCTTTGGACAATCGACAAATCTGTATGAGAGTAATGCTAATATCGCACAGCTACACACTCCAGCCTTCAATCAAGGTCATTGCACCCTGGAGGCTCCCTGAATTCTGCGACAAGTTCAAGGGCCGTCAGGACCTTCTCGACTATGCCGCCGAGCACGACATCCCCGTCACATCCACAAAGGCGAAGCCGTGGTCCATGGACGCGAACCTCGCACACTGCAGCTACGAAGCAGGCATTCTCGAAGACCCCGACAAGTCTCCCCCTGATGACATGTGGACCATGACCGACTCACCGCTCAACGCTCCCAACGAGCCCACAAACATCACGATCAAGTTCGAGAAGGGCATTCCCGTGGCTGTAGTAGCCGGCGACAAGACCTACACCGACAGCGTCGAGCTTTTCACTTTCCTCAACAAGCTCGGCTACACCCACGGTATCGGCCGTATCGATATCGTGGAGAACCGCTTCATCGGTCTCAAATCCCGTGGCTGCTACGACTCCCCTGCCATGACGATCCTCCGCCTCGCACATCTCGATCTTGAGGGACTCGTCATGGACGCCCAGGTCCGCGCCCTCCGCGACCAGTTCGTTTCCCACAACTGGAGCTACCAGCTGTACAACGGCATGTACTTCAGCCCCGAGCGTGAGTTTGTTGAGAACTCCCTTGTCTTCAGCCAGAAGAGGGTCAACGGCGAGGTGCGATTGAGCCTCTACAAGGGTAATGCATACGTTTTGGGACGATCAAGCCAGACGGAGAAGCTATACAGCGAGGAGGAGGCATCCATGGACACTCTGGACAACTTCAGCCCTATGGACACCACGGGCTTCATTGCCATCCAGAGCATCCGGTTGAAGAAGTACGGTCTGCAGATGCAGGAGGCTAGCGCGAGCGGATTCTCAGTCGGCAAGGATTAGAAAAACAATCGGGAACAGGAGGGTTATGGTAAAGGCGTCCAGGCCCATACAAAAATTTCGACAGGGGTATTGTAGAACAGTTTCCTATTCCGAAAATTCCCAGACCTTTACACGTCATTTTGCTTGCTTGACAAGTTCACCCGCTGCGTAAGAACACAGATTTCGCCCAAACATGCACGGTTGCTCAAAATCATTTTCTCTTCATCCCGCATCGCCATCGTCTCATTCCGTATTACTTCCTCACTTTTTTCAGCCACTCCCCAGCGATCTTCCCCATCTCTCTGGCCTGCTCCTGCATTCCCACAATCTTGGCAACCATGAAAAGATCATGGCACACACCCTTTGAAACATCGAGCCTCACCTCATTCCCCTCGTTCTCCATAGTCGCCACCCACTCCTTAATATCAAAGAGCAGCACCTCCACCTCACCCGCATTGACGAAGAGCGGCACCGGCGTCCTGAACCCCTTCAACTTCGCATTAACATACGGATTAGAAGCCAGTATGGAAGACCCGGAAAGAGGCGGATTTTGTCCCGCAAGAGCACACACGCCCCAGGATGTGAACGCAGGCGCAATGTAGTCGCAGCTGTAGTGCGGATTCGTGTGCACAAAAGATGCGTCAGCACTTGTGGGGTCCACCCAGGGGCTCCAGAGCAGCGCTGAGGAAGGCTGCGGGATATCTAGGTCCGACCCGTACTCGACGATGTAGCGAAGTAGTGCAATCGCACAGTTTGCGCCAGCAGAGTCGCCGCTCAGTACGATCTTCTCAGGTGGGATGCGCAGCTCGTGGAGGAGGTACAGGTACGATGTCAGCATGTCTTGCAGCGCGGCGGGGAACGGGTTCGAGCTTGAAGAGACAGGGAGCGTAGACAGTCGGTACTGCGGGCAGAGGATGTGCGTTGCGGGCGTGTGTTTGGCAAGGCTGTTTGCGAGGTAGCCCGATGCTTCTGTGCGGCCGTCGCCAATGACATAGGCACCGCCGTGCATGTGCAGTATCACGAGGAGGTTTGCGTTGCCGTCTACTTCTGATGCACTCAGAGGCTGAGGGTACCACGTTCCGCCGATGTCGACGGGCTGGACGTGCGAGGCGTTGGCGAGCATGGGTCCTTTGAACTTGCTCGCATCTTCATCTCGTTTCTTGATCACGACGAAGCGGTTTCCTTCCTTGCCCGGTGTCAAAGGCAGAGATTCGTGGATGCGGGTTACGGATACAGTGGCTATGAAGGCGCGGGTTATGCGCAGGCCGAGCGCCTGGCGAAAGGTCCATGTGGGATGTTGGCGGACGAGCGCATATTTGAGCACCCAGAACGGCAGCTTTGACAGATTGAGAAACAAGGAGGCAAGCACATAGAGCGCCTTGAAGGGCTGGTAGGCAAAGGTGTTTGTGAGAAGTGTCATGGTTGCTCTATGAGGTAGTACAGTGACTTCAGTGTTACGAGACCACACCGCAACGCTGCGGGAGCTCTGGGCGGGCGTCCGAATGGAGCCGCCTGTCTTTATACCACATCACAGGTTTCGGTCGCCCCGGCTGGGCTACGCCATGCATGTTCCGGAGCGAAGGACCAAAGAGCTTCAAGTGCAATTAGAAGAGCACTTTCGACACGGGGCGTACGTTTGCGAGCTAGTGCGGAGTACCCCAACGGAGCAAAGGTGGAGAACCTCGGCAGGAACAAACGTAGCGTCGCGCCTGCTTCACACAACTGCCGAAATAGGCATCGTCGTCGATCAACGGAGCTTGCACTAGGTCCAGTTAGACGAGAAAGGGAAATGGAATTATGTCCATGTAAGCAAAGCTGTGGTTGGATGCCAATATCATAGTTGGAGAGCACTGGTGCTAGTGTGCTGAGGTGGCTGTACGGCTCACATGCGATTACACCTGTTGCCGTACTAACGCCTAAGCTAACAGTGACAAAAGAAGGTCGATGAGGAGGACTGTCATCAGGCCAGCACGAACTCAGCTTCATAGTTGCTAGGCTACTATCTCCCGGTACTGTTTGCGATACAAAACAGTTCGATATGTATGTGCTTTACACAAAACGTGAGGAGACGGAAGAGTCACACGCCGCTACGTTCCGTGGCACAATTGAAGAAGATAGGGAAAGCCACACACAAGGAGACACGAATTTTAATTGGGTAGGAAAAGAAGCACACGTTGTGACCGATAGGTAACAGCGAGTACTCTGCCAAAGCTAATATACTAAGCCTAATCACCCCAAATATCAAAGCTTGCTAAAACATAGCTTGCCGAGCGTAACGAGTACGAGGCAGTGAGGGGACTCAGGGTCGAACAATCGGCTTAACAACTTGTAGTATGCTCTCCCAATTGGCACACGTTTGCCGGTATTAGGATCCGCGAGTCATCCAAACCGTACGCCTCGAAGTTGCTCATGAGACGCTTCGAAACGTGAACGACAATGTTCTTCTTGGTCAAGGTGAGCAAGAATAGAAAGAAAAAAAGCTTAATCGAAGTAAGTGGTTGGTGTGACGGTTTTCCGTCAAGCTCAACCATGGATACGACCGCTGTGGGTGATATCCTCCATCTCCTCTGTAAGAGGCGTTGACGTGGGACCGAATGAAGCCGAGGAATTGAAGTTTGGGGGAGCGAAGCCGTTCGACATGTGAGAGTCGGTAATATTATTGCCATGCTTCGCCTGCAGGTTGTCGAGATGACGCTGTCCTTCAAGAAGCGCGTTCCTCTTGGCCATGAGCTCCCTACGGCGTGTCGCATGCTGAGAAGGCTCTGCGAGGAGCTCCATGGCCTTACGAGAACCGTCTTCATCGTGGATACCCAAGCTCTCGTCCATCTCGTCGCGCAACTTCGTTCGCAGCCGCTTGAAGAATTTAGACTCGATGCGCATGCAGATGGAGTCGTGGAATCGACGAGCCGCGAGCACATAGTAGCTTGTAACGCGTGCTACAACATTGATCTCAAACTCGTAGGGCTCCTTGTTGAGCAGGCTCCGGATCTTTTCGTCCTTGCGAAGCTTATCCTCGTTAACCTTGTCGGCACCCAGTTGCTCACCCATTTCTTCCTTGTAGATCTTGAGTCGAGCATTGAAACGTGCACGACGGTACTGCTCGCGAATTGCGGCTTTCTCTCCGTCAAAGATATCCTTATGAAAGATGTAGGGGCCTTCGATCTCATCATTGAGTATGTCCGATGCCATCGTGAAGCGTTGTTCGGCCATGCTGGTCTTGAGAATGTCTTCCACGATAGCCCAAGAATCCGCGTACAGCTTGGTATCAGCGCGAGCCCGGAAATAGCTATCGAATATCATGCGGACATGTTCGGACAGGTCATGCTCCAATTCTTCAAAGAGTTTCATCAATGGAACAGTCCAATTCCTGATAGTCATAAGGATCATATCGTCGATGACCTTGGGCTGCAATTGATCGTGAATCTTCGACTTGGACGTCACGCTCAAGTACTCCGAGACTTTGTCTAACTGAAATACTTTGCGTTTGTTGTTGTAGTCCACGCCGTTGACTGGCTTCATCTTGGAGGGTGTAGGGATGGCCGGGGTAGAAACGTGGGATGTCTTCAACGGGGTTGGGCCTGGTGTGCTTTCGAGCTTGCGCTTCTTTTGAGGTGTCACTGGAGGAGCATTGTCCGTAGCTGTGTCCATGTCATCGCCATCTTCTCCATCTGACACACAGACTGTATTGTCAGACGATTTTCCTGGAAGCGTGGACGTGTAAAGGCCTCGATCTCGATCACCGTATGTGACCATGGTGGGACGCATCGCAAACAGTCCTTCCAAGAATTTTGTCTGCATATGGCTCCAAGAATTCCTCCAATTCTTGTACGGATACTCGGCCTCCATTTCCTTCCGCACATGTTCAGCAAAAGCGTTCAGGAGATCCAGGATGATACGCGCAGCACCGTGAGTTGGTGGCGGCTCCGGGATCAATCGTAGTTTGGCATCCACCTCATCGAGGCGTACTTTCACCTGATCATATATGGCTGGGAGTGCCTCGACCATCTTTCCTGCCAATTTTTCCGATAAGAACTGTTGCAAGTTCGCAGTACCAAAACGGTCATGGTGAACGCGCAAGTGTGTGCTCCACGGTTCTGTAGTTGCGAAGAATTGATGCTCTTGATCACGCGCGTCCTGATGCGTGAGACGATTGTTGAGCATGACCTGGTCTGGATTCTTGACAACAAAATAGCCATGACCGAACTTGTGTTCGGAGTTGCCTAACACCTTTAGCAAAGGGCGGTGCGAGCTGCCTGCTGGAAGGAGATCAGGTTTGGTGAGCACGCCTGCCTTTGATCAGTTATGTGTTCTCTGTACATGATTCGAGGGGTAGTACTTACCGATGCAGCGATTCTCAGCGCCCCACTCCCGTGCACATCCCGAAGCGTTTGACGTTGCAATATCAGCTGTCAATGGACAAGCTACCAGAACCAGTGCGTCAGGATCCTGCACATAGTCGCGTACTAGTTTCTTAACAATGACGACATCGTTTGGGTCTTCGGACTGGCCAATGATACCAGGCAGGTCGTAGAACGATAGGTTTGGCAGCGCAGGGTGGGAAACGTAGATACACACGATGTTCGGACTAAACTTCACAGCATGGCTTTGCTCCTGGTCGAGATAGGAGCTCTGGCCCTGGGCGAAAATCGCAGGATCTTCCCATGGATGTACGAGGGCCAACTGGGCTCGATGAATTATATCCTCGAGCTCGCTCGGCGTCTCACAATTAGAGAATGAGACTTCTTGAACATTGGGGCTAGGTGTCCATCCAGGAAATTTTGTGCCGCGAGTCACGCTCTTGAAGTCGTAGTTTGATCGCAGAGTAACGCGTGCTGTCCAAATAGCACGTGGGTCACTCGAGCATTCCAGGTTGATAAAGCTGCGGACGGTCAGCATCTATCCAATGTACCATTCATATCCGTAACTTACAGCGGGCATCGTGTGCATGTGCCATCAGCGCGGGGAGTGCGCACTCCAGAGATTGCCTCGATAACAGATGACTTTCCGGAAGACTGTTCACCGAGCACGACGCATTTTGGCAATTGAATAGAAAGCTGTTGTAGCCCTAGGCCCTCCAACCGGCTGATCACCGAGATAACCTCTTTTAGGTGGACGCCAAGGAGATCCGTCTCCTCGCAGATGGTAGCCGCCGAGGAATTAGGTCGCTGGCCTATTTGATAGTCAGTATGCCAAAAAGGACTCAAGAGCGTCTTCTAGATACTTACTGCTTTGACGGATGGGGATGGACTCTGAGCTATGGTTAAGCTGCGAGCGCTCGGTATGGGGTGACTTGGTCTCAGTCTTTTGCGGAGTGACGTTCTCAGAGCCATCGAAGACGACTACATTGATAGAGTCATCAAACACGGTTGTGGCAGAGCTTGCAAGCGGCTGGGGAGAGGACGGAACGACACGCTGCGGCGGCTGCTGTCGAGCTCTCAATGCTCTCGTGGCGCCAGGCATGTTGACGTTGAGTAGTCGGCGATAAAGAAACAAAAGCAAGGTGAGTGAGAGAAACAAACAGGTATGGAGAGCGCGGAATGAGAAAGCTGGGGCAGTCAAAAGCCGCTAGATAAGGCCAAGAAACTGCGAGAAGGACGAAATTTAGGTGAAGGTGAAGGCGAAGGTGAACAGTGATTGCGCTGTAACTACAGGTCAGAAGCGACTCGACGTTTTATACACGCAAGAGGCGACGGTCAGTGTTCTCGCTACGATCGCGTCTTTAAATTAACGTCTCGCCTTCACGACTTTTGAGTTGTAGTAAAGAAGTGTGCGTATGCGAGGAATGATGCCAAGATGTATGATAACAATGACAAGTTGCAGTCTGTTAGGACGGATTCGTCTCGGTCGTTGTGCTAAGTTACGAAGCAAGAACGTCTTCGAAGGACAGTGCAAGAGGCGCTTGGGCATATGCAGTGTTACATGCAACGATAAGGGATGGAGGAGTCATACGTGCAGAAAAGTGGGATACCGAAGATAAAAGTACTGCTCGCCTTCGCAAGGAAGAGGAAGGGTGAGTGAGCTATGTAAACGTTCACAAGTGCTCTCGTCTTATGTTAGGCAAACTCACCGTCTCTCATCTTCTTGGCGTGCTCAACTCCAACTTCTCCTCTAATGCACGCAAGCGAAAGATAGATGGCTGCCTGGAGCGCTGCATAATTCTGTAACTCGTCGCAGCTAACGCCGCCTCCGCCGAGAGCGGAAAGTCTCTCGTTACTGAACCATGGATTGGCTGGTCAGAGCGAGAATTTCGCATGATACAGCAGCATTGTGACGAACTGCAATTGACCAGTTCCGATCAGTGTGGATCAAGCCGCACAGCTACACATCGTACTCATGATAGTGACAGGCCATGTCTCCTGCACGATAACGTTCGCCGTGTCATTCATTCGGAGCGGTCGAAGACACCATGTACAACGAACACATGCTTTACAGATTCAGACAAGTCCGGCGGCAAGTTGGGCGATGAGAGGTCGTCGCGAGCAATGACGACTATCGATGTCGGTCCGATCTATTCCGACGATCACGTGCGGGCGCAGATCGGCGGCAGCGTAGCCAGGGATTCGGGTCCCTTCGAGAAAAGTTGAGCGCATCACTCACAACCAACAACCCGCCCACGACCATCTCCATCCGTCCTTATAACACCCACTCGGATTCCCATCTTGATTTCTACTTTCGTTTCACATAAGTCGCGATGGACCACACGAGAGATCCCTGCCCCTGGGTCATCCTCAATGATTTCGGCGGCGCATTCGCCATGGGGGTACGCGCTTCATTGCCGTTCAAACTTCTGAGCTAACATGGCATTATAGGCTGTTGGTGGTGCAGTATGGCACGGCATCAAAGGCGTACGAGACTTCCGTTGTCCTCTCTTTCGCAAATTTAGTTTCTAACCTCTCTCCAGTTCCGCAACTCTCCTTACGGCGAACGGCGCATCGGCGCCATCACAGCGATAAAAGCTCGCGCACCGGTCCTCGGCGGCAACTTTGGCGTCTGGGGAGGCCTTTTCAACACATACGACTGCGCCGTCAAGGGAATACGGAAGAAGGAGGACCCGTGGAATGCCATCATTGCAGGGTTCTTCACCGGTGGTTCGCTCGCCGTACGAGGCGGTTACAAGTCGATGCGCAACGGCGCAATATCATGTGCGATTTTGCTCGCCGTCATTGAGGGTGTCAGCATCGGTTTCAACAGAATGATGGCCGACAACACAAAGCTCGAGGCACCGCCCATGCCGCCTCAGACCGCACCGGCTCCGCCCAGTGGAGGCATGGCCATGGCTGCGTAAACCTTCACTTCGACAACAAATCTTTTGAGAACTGGGCTTTAATGTATAAAGGAGGTGGGGATCTTTATGGATGTTTTGCATATCCCGCTGTTATGGCGGTCGGCGTTTACACTCTACTCAGGCTTCTGTGCAATACCTGTATCATATGTCATGGTCTGTACCGATAGCGTGGCGTCCCTAGATGGGGAAATGGCATTGTGGTTCACAAAAATCAGCTGTTCTCATACCTACTTATCACTAGTTACCAGCGCAGATTCTTGTAGCTACTCAATTGACAGCAGGAAAATGACACTTCTAGTGAAAGGCCCCCTCTCGTCCACATTTACCGACAGATGTTACGCTACACGACGATAAGACCCGAAGTGCGAGTAGGACTCCCAGCTTTGACCCTGCTGCCTCGGTATAATATGGCGAATCAAACGCATGCGACGATACAAAGAACTGGCAATACATCGGGTGGCTGTTGCCATACCGATAACAAGGCATCTCAGATCCAAGGGCAATCGAGCACTTGAGCCTAGAATATTGGAGAGGCCTCTGCCGGGGTTGGTAGCGCTTTGTTGTTGTCTGCCGGGTATTTTCTCGTGGCTCCCACACCGCACTCTCAATACCATAGACTTGTAAGACACTACTCCACCCTGAACGTGTTCAGCAAGATGCCATTGCAGAATCATGCATGCCCGCAGCGCAGGAGCTCAGATTAATCTATGATAAGCTATGAGGGTCAGTTTTGACATCACAATTTCGCGCAGGCAATCTATCTTAGCCCGGTATAGGAAGGATTCACAACATAGCAAATGCCGACAGGCAGACTACAAATGTGGTCATGCCCGCTAACAGGTTGACGGCAAATTATTGCTTACGCACTGCAATGCGAATCAGTGGTCGTCTTATTCGTACACAAACGCGATGAAGGCCAGGATCAGAACAACAGTCGCAGCTCGTATTCGCTACAAATGCCATTGCAGGAAGAGCATTAGCCCTAGCGCAGTCCTCACGCCAGCATAAGAACGGGCGTAATCTTACGGTGCTACCACAGGTAATACCTACCGATGGACTGCATCTTTCCTCTCATCTTCTTCCCCGCCTGTCTTCTAATGGTAGCGATCAGACCCTATGGAAGTGTGGGTACCTCAATCTACGAAGTTTACAGTAGCTGTGTGTACAACGCACAATAAAATCCTGCTATTGAAAAAAAAAAACGACTCGCCCGGATCCACAATTATGCGTCTCTCAGTACCAGTAACAATCTCCTCCATGTGTTCTGGGAATGCCTGGTTCAAGGAAACATCCGCTCTTCATTACCCCTGGTCCTGTCGTGCACATATCCTTGTAATATCACATCGCACTCGCATTATCAGCATCTTACACACATGCCGTGATCATCTAGGCTGTATAAATCTCCTGCGGCCGACCTTACTGCAGGAGAGTCTACAGCTCAGTAAAAGTTTCTGAGAGAATGAAGACACCGCAGCAATTCCTTGCCCTCTTGTCGGGCGCGTGGGTCATTTACAATCAGACTGTGTCAGTATAATGACTTCGGTGATGGTGTGGCTAACTTTACTAACGGAAATACTAGGCTCTATCAAAATGGGTCCGAAGTCATAGACCGCAAACCCGACAGCGCACAAGGCCCAAACGGCACAGGCGTCATTCTCTGTCCGCCCTCCCCATCCTAACCCCATGCATATATCTTCTCTTACCGAGGATTGTTTGCTAACGACCCTCAGACCACCCTTCCATGCAAATGTCCGCCATCCTCACCCCAACCATCCCCGAGTACCGCCCTCTCAATCTTCAGTACGGAAAGTTCGAGAACACCACCGATGCAGAATGGGCGATACTTGGCAAGCATAACCTCGCGTATCAAGCACCATTCACTTTGACCGTGCTTCCTGAAGAGGAGAATGATGATGGTGTGGTGACGCATGGACCGCTGCTAAGTAACATACCGAGTTATGACGGCGCGTACTTTATCAGGAACTTCACAATATTGGGGAATGGGGAGGAATACGGGGGGTGGCTGAGGTTGGTGATTCGAAATGAAACCAGTGGGACTAGGAGCGTGCTTGTGTGGAAGAAGAGAGTGTGAGTGTGGTTCCGTTCTGGAAGGGTACTGAGCTTGGTATCGTAAGGAACTACTACGTAATCCGTCTGCATTCTCTTGTAAACGGCAGTGTACAATGTAGTAAAAGCTCACTTCAGGTACTTAGAAGTCAAGAGAAGAAAAAACAAGAATGACCTGGCGGACATCACGCCTAGCGCTCCAAATATTTTTGACGCTCTTCCTCTTCCTCCTGGACCCTCTTCTTTTTTTCTCGTATTCTCCTCTCTCTTGCCTCTCTCCGTAAGGCTCGCCTCCTCTTATTCTCTTCTTTGGATCGCTTTTCCAAATTTTCAACAAACGTCCTGCACCAATCAGTATGCGCCCTTTCGATGTACAATCCCTTCAACTCCGACGTCCATCTCTCATCACCCACTATAGCCATTTCTCCACGCACTAGCCCAACCACAACTTCAGTTATCCACGGTGCTGATGAGGGCGACATTTCTAAGAACCAACCCCCCACTTTTATGCCATCAAAATAAGCCCGCATGCTCTCGAAAATCTGTGCAATCTGGTACGGGGAGTTCGGTGAATGCAAGCTCTCAATTTCATGGATATATCCCTGAAATCTTATGCTCTCCATCAAGATCCCAGCAGATCTCATTACCTCGGCAATCGTCCACACCGTCATCTGCGGCTCCTCGTACCAGGAAGGCTGCAGCTCTGGCCAACGGGGTACAAACGCCACGTTGATTTCCAATCTTCTTATCTTCGATTTGTTGAGTGGGAGCTTATGGGAACGCCGCTTGGAGCGGGGTAGTATCTCATCAAAAACCCAGGATGCCAGGAGGGAGTACTGCTCTAGGGCTTCGTGCATGATTTGTTTGCTGGTGAGGAGCCATGTCGGAGATGATATGTGTTCTTGCGTAGTTCCTATGCTACAGCAGCGCGTGGAGTAATGAGTGGCAAGGATGGGTCCATCATAAAACCTGCAATTGAGGTAAGGATCTGAGACGAAGATGTGGTGGTAGATTTCGTTGCGGATCTCGCGAGGAAGCGTGAAAAATGATGGCGCGGTTGAAGACAAGCTCATTTTAGAATGAAGATGGGCGACAAAGCGCAATAGCGTTACGACGGTGACGTTGCGACAACGATGATGTACAGTACTGGGGCACTGCTGCCTAAGGTTGGGTAACACACGAGAACACCCCGCTTCGGGCGGACAGTGCTCGCTTTTCGCGAGTTTGCAGCTTTCGATTTCCACCATCACAAGTCCTCTCCCAATGCTTGGGCATTTTAATAGCGCATTTGGATTCATGCCTCTAACTATAACACTTGGTGATTATGTTAGCCAGACTGGATGTATTGATTTTTGAATGCCGACAATTGATACCGCCTTTTCGAATATGCTGCAATTGTACATGCTGTGACGGTCTGGTATGCTGACAGGTCACATGACCGTGCTTGGGGGCGCGCCTACCTCACGTTCAGGCATGCCTACCTGACGGCTGGGCGCAACCACCTCAGGTGGAAGGTTGTTCCGGGCCAGGCAGCGCACAAAAGCGCAACAGCCCTATGTACCTGGAGTCTCCTCATCTTAGTGTAGCTGAAATAGAGCCAACCTACCTCATCTACTTCTTTCGATGTAGGAGACCGAGCTCGTCCTCACACATGCAAGGATCCTCGTTCTCACATGTAGCGAGTTACGCCCCAAAAGATGGACCTGAAGCCCGAGATGTTTTCCTCATACAAACGACTCGTTTGCATAGTTTAAAGGAACACCGAGATTTTGGTGCCTCAATAGCTCAAACTTGGGAAGTTTTGAGAGGTTTAGAAGAGAACGTACCAAGCGAGTACGTGGTCGCATAACTACAAAGTGTTTTATCCATATCAGCCTTGTAGAACATAAGCCTCATTCTGGTAGTTTGAGCATAGGGGATAGATCGATCGTTTCTAATGGCGAAGGTTTTCTTGTTGCTTTCCTCATAACCATATCATCTACGGTATTCTTGAGACCCTCTTGAGACCAGACGCGGTATGCAAACGAATTGGCATAGTGATTATTATTTGGCTCCATGCTACGCTCCTTGTTTGAGAAAATATTCAGGGTTTATGGCCATCTTGAGCGGTTGTGACCACCGTCTAATTCCAGATCAACAGACTTCAAATCCAAAACCCAGCTTTCGCTCCAGCGCCTTGTCATACAAATTATAGCATGTATCGCGATTGACTATGTAGCGTTCCAAAGATGTCCTAGCGTGCGAGTCCCATAGCTGGGAACAAATCTTGTGGGGCGTATAAGGCCTCCGATGATATCACTAGCCATCCGCTATACCCAGTACGTCGGGGCTGTGGACCTCCAGCCTCAGACGGTCGCACCCCTTCTATCCGTACTTTCAGAGCTGCCATTGGTGGTTACAGATGATGACAAGGGTACGCAAGTCTCTAACCATGTAAACGGCGTCCAAGATGGAGCACCTGCTGGCGTTAGTGTCTATGGTAGTCAGGATCCACTGTGTTTCATCGGGGTTCGATCGTCTGTATTAAGATGATGGATGCCCAGCCTTGCGGGACGCGACACATCAAACCAGTTCTGAACCTATTGGCCCCAAATACTTCTGACCTCTCGAAGATACTACAGAAAAATGCTATTGCAACGCGGTACGTCCTGAGCAAGTGTGCGCAGCGAGAACATTCGAGATACTGACTCATTGACAGGTATCATAGTTCGTCCAGGCGCCATTGACTTCTCCGCACTCGCGCGTCCTGCACCGCTCTCGTCCCTTGTACCGCGCTCGACAGCCGCCGACACTACCAAGAGGATATGGATTATAACAGGCGTTGTTATCCTGGTTTTGCTAGTCCTAGGTGCCATCTTCTGCGGAGTGGTACTATATCTTATGCACAGGAAGAAGCAACAGAGAAAGAAGCACTTTCTGGACCTGGCTGTGTCGAACCCGACACACAGATATCGCCCTGTGGATGACATGGAGCTGGGATACGGAGGTGTCCAAGAGTTGCCAGTGGACAATAGTTTTTCGGGTCGCAAGGCGGAGCTTCCGTCGGATGTCAATGAGGTGCCGAAGGTGCAGCAATTGGATGGCTTTGTCGCAGCGCCTAAGCCTAGTGCACAACCAGCAGAGCTCCCTACGAATACCAATGTGTATAATGGTAACTTCCGATGAGGCGCCGGATCAACAAGCTTCACCACATGCCTCGATACGCGATTGATCGCTGGCGATAAGATCGTTCTGATCCAACTACGCGGAGCCATGCCGGGCATGCAGAGTGACACGCAAAGTATGAACAGTCAACACTGCAGGGTTCAAAAGAAGGACACGACGGCAACAAAAGATTTGCGGTTGCGCACTTGTGCCCTATGATATAAAGAGTGTCGCAACTTCATCGATTTGTCATTGACGGTTGGAAGAGAGACATACATCAAAGATGGTATGCGCATGCGCATGGAAGACTGAATATCGCTTTCGATAAGCCAGTCTATATTGATAGGATAATAGTGCCTTGGGAAGACGATATGGAAGCTTTTGCGGAGCTCTTCAGGTGCGGCTATAAAATCGTCTGTTAGCCACATGCTCTTTCAACGCAAGGTTATCACCAACTCATTCTTCATCCATTTCTGTACTCTCATTCTAGTCAGGCCGTCCTTAATTGGTGCAGCTACCGTCGCCATATATTTACGACACGAGATAACTATGATTATAACTTTCGTAAAAAAATGCAAAACTCAGCATCACTCCTATCAGCCATCTGTGAAGGCACGTACAATCCTTATAGGCTCTTCAAAGCACATGTATGGAGCACCAAGGATGAAATGTGAATACATCTTTCGCTCTTATTCTCTCCTGAGTAAGTAGTATATAGATGCCATACATGAGGTGGATAAATTATGAACAACTTACATTGTTCTAAAATTCTACGCATGATCTTAGTTTTCTTGAACAATAAGCGTTCGCAAATGACTGAAGTTGTGTGCTCATTGGCAATCGTTGTTGTGTCAAGGGAAGTTCAGAGTAGGAGGGCGTGCAAGTCGATGTATCACGTGTAGACGGGCCTCGAACCGCGCGTAACAAATTTCAATGCTCAAAGAGCCTCATCAATTCGAGCACAACACTTGAACCAGAACACATGCAAATACTTCGAGAAATGATGAACCTTTCATTCCCACATCAGTCAAGTGGGCTCACCTAACGCCAGATCCACATAAGCCTCACGCTTACACACATCCCCAACCACCTACTCCTACTCAACATCACACAACCACGCCATGGCCCCAACCCCGGTCATCTACACCCACCAAGCCTAACAACATTCAATGTCAAGGGTGAATATCTCCAACCAATACGGCTCCTCCCTTCGCGACCGTATCGAGAAAAAACGCCTGGCGGGATCCAAGCACCGCCCCAGGCCCCCTGCAAGATCGCCATCCGCGACCCCCCGAGCCACGCTCGCCACAGTAAATACAGCAACGCACATGTAGAATGCCAAACCATACCACACAGAAGATCGCTAGTGACTTTGGACCTTGCAAGCTACCCGCACCGCCGCATGGAGCGGGGAAGGAAGGACTTCAGCGAGGCCCCGTGGCGGCGCATGCGTGGGTGCCTTGAGCAAGCAGACGCGCCATGTGGTTAAAAAAAAGAGAGAGAGTCCGTTTATTTAATCTGTACCTGCTTCACGGGAGTAATAGGAACATCCTTGATTGATTCATTCACCCCCTCATACACATACATTGAACTCATTACATCCCCATCTCGTCCATGACCGCCATCCCACACGCACACCAAACCATGCCGCGCATCCTCAACCTCCGCATCCTGACGTCCTCCCCCGCGCACTCGCTCCGCGCCCTAAGCATCGTCTCGTTCCCGCCGGCATTCATCCTCCTGCTCATCAGCGGCATTGTCTCGGAGCGCGTAAACCCCTCCATCGGCCTCGTCCCGCTCTTCTTCTCATCCGCCTTCTCCGCCGCGCTCCTCGCAAACGAGAAAAAATGCGGGTGCAACGCCGCAGGCCTGACGGGCACGCCGCTGCACATGATGTGTGACATGATGTGCGGAAGCGGGCTGCTCGTTTGTCTGGTACTCGGGTGGATTTCCATGGGCGGGCGGTATTATGAAGGGGTGGGGGTTATGCTTGGGACGTATGGGACGAACTTTATGCTGTTTAACTTGTGAGATGCTTACCCTCCTGAGATTGGGGCTTTGCGTAATTGCTGACGGCTGGATAGTGGCGTTCACATGTATTTTGTTCTCAAGGAGGTGCTTGATGCGTTTCAGCCCGGTGCGAAGTTCCCCAGCGCATGCCCGCAGTGCCAGTACATGGCGTTTCCACAGATAAGCGTCAAGTTTCGGGATGGAGATGATGACGGGTACAAGCCGTTGTTGGATGGGGAGCGGGATCCAGCCGTGGCGGTGGGAGCGGAGGATGCGGTTTGAGAGGGACACGTGGACGAGTAGGTAATTGGGCGTATGCTTAGGGTCTAGATCATGATGGCATAAGGTCTGAATCGTTTGGGTAGCACTGGGGCCGAGTTCGGGATATACAAGATTATGGCGTTCAGGCAGTGGGCGTGGTACGTTTGTTGTACACCGCTCAGATGGTGGCGTTCTGAGATGAGTTTAGCATAGACAGTAAAACACTTGTACACTGAGTAATGCACCGATAATGTGATTATGCATTGGCAGAGGCGAGTAAGCTTGCTGTCATAGACTTGAATGATGAACTCCGGATTCCGTATGTTGCACTCTGAATGCTTCCTTGGTCTAGAAAAATTCAAACGCCCCCAGCACCAGATAAATGCTCAGTTGCAAAATCAATTATATCCATCCACAATTCCTCCGAAATTCGTAACGATGCGCTTGGTGCGCTTGGGTATTGACATGAAAATGGTCGCTCATATACGTCCTGCGAACATGCAAGGAAACTTTTTTGCACAAGTTTGCGCATCGACCTAGGCCATGAGGTGGCCTTGCTAGCCATGGCGCATTCGAACAAGATGTCCATCGTGTACTGTTTTTACTGGCCAGAAAGACGCTACCAGAATCGCGTTCACTGAGGTGACCGTTGTTTCCCTTGACAATCTAGTGGGCAATGGTGGAAGCACCGTACATTCCATCGTGAATAGCATCGCACTGACTGGCTACATCGCGGTTAATGGGAGTGGCCAGGTTAAATTGGTGTTCATCCGTGGCCGTTGCGGGCGAGCCCGGCATTGAAACGTTTGGTGTATTTAGGATAGAAGACGGGCTCGGAGTAGACACAGGATCGCAATCAGCCTTGTGAGTTTTCCAGGCTTGCTTCTGGCATGTCCTGGAGCAATAGTAGGCGCGTTTGCAGCGCGAGCAACGGAGGAGAGAGTGGCCAGAAGGAGGCGGTCTGGCGCAGGTTGAACAAGTTGTTGGCAGGACGGTAGAGAAGAACGGGTTGGCTTTCCATTGGTCAGTAATTGTTTTTGAAAATGGGTCAAGCGAGAAGGGAACGAAAATGTGCCGAGATGTGGTTCGTCGAGCCCTGGTCAAAGTGGATCTAGGCGTTGCTTGGCGTTGGAAGCGCACACCGCTGCTCCAACACAACGGTAGGCTAACCAGGGATCCACACCTTGATTGTGGGTAAAATGGAGAGACCACATGGTTGATAGGGGAGAGAATTTGATGTCCAGAGAAAGAAGTGAGCGAACATACCTGCGCCACTGATATCAGTGGGTAGTGTGGCAACCTCGAAGGTAGTGGAAGCGATGGGAGAGGTGTCGTTGGTAGCAATTGCTCGTGCGATTGACGCTGTTGAAGAGATAGAATCTGGTGATGTGAGTGAATGCTCCACGTATTTACCCGCCCAAGTTGCAATAGCGCGATGGGTTGGAGTGAGCTGGGAAAGCGTAAAGCGTACCTTCCTGAATGCTATCGTGCCTTGCTCTTTCCTCGACTGCATTGCCACTCTTCTCTTTGACCTCCCTGACCACCACTTCCGCCTCTTTATTTACTGAGCCATTGCTCAGGCTAGTTGTGAAAACATTCAAGCACACGCTTCTCGGGGGCATATTCCGGTCTTAAGTTTGTTGTCGTTGCAAGGATGAAGATGAATCGAAAGTCAGAACTGGAAAACCGAGAGAGTGGAAATGCGAATGCAGGAACGGAGGGAGTTCTTGTAGAAAAGAAAAGAAGGAGCGGCAGCTGGGGTTCGCAGAAATAGTTGCGGCTCCCAACCGCTGGCACGACGGGACGCGTGAAAAGCGGTGTGAGGTTTGACAACTTTGGTGAGCACGGATCGGACTAGACCCAAGTGGGCACTAGGGCTGAGATCTGTGCACGCGACGACGTTGTCAGATGGGAGCCGCGCTCGATCGCGATATTGCCGTTGGAAAGTAATTGAAGAGGAAAATGGCCGAAGATTGCGGGTCGCTGACCAATTGGTTCTGATTGTGGTGCTGAGATTGGTCGCGATGCTTTGAATTTGGACACCGGAATTTACCTCGCAACCAGCGCAAACAGAGGACAAGCACTCGGTGGCACCGCGTGTACAACGGCAACTTGGGGCAGATGCAGCTGCAGTATTACCTGAGCACGTGAGGGGAAGAGCATGTAAGCGTTGCCCTGCGCTGTGCTACCTGTCGGTCAAACCAAAGTACCAGACAGATGAACCCACACAGCGACGAGTCTTGTTGGGGAGACAGCGAGCTCCAATGATTGAGTAGTGTAAGCTGGCACCAGTGGACCTGAGGGACAACAAGCTGATCAGTAGAGTCCACGTTCTCACCGTACACGCGAGCTGCTCACCGCTGATGACGAGGCAACGGTGAAACTTAAAAGTACGTTGCCACGCAAGAAGAAACGCTTGTACAGGTGTCGAAGAAAGCTAATTCTGGCAAGCGAAGTTGCTTTGCTACCATGGGTGTGCACTAGGTGAGGGACTGTCTTGCTACCATAGGCAGCAAAGATGGTCGGGGCGTTGGTAGTCGCGATTTCTAAGAGAGGGGTAGGGCCAGCAGGGGAGGGCTGAGAATGGTAGGCGATTATTCATCTTGACCGAAGCAGCACCTCAGACTTGGACGTTCTTGGAGGCGGCACTGGTAGCGCTGATGTTGTGGGTGAGAGGCAGCTGTAGCTGGGCCCCAACCAGGCTTCCTCGCTTGCTGCCTACTCTCAGCCCCGAGCATACCCTTTGTAGTGACATCAATAACGCCGTAAAATCCGGAATGTTTGGTTCGTGGCGCTGGGTCGGGAGACCTTATTCTGGCGCCGGGATTCACGTAATCTATGATGGGCTGCATGGGGTTGTTGCGGCAGACGATTTGAGTGCTGAGTAGTAAGGCACAACGTTCCACCCGTAAACGGGAGATCATCAAGGCGTCGGCGGTCCATGCGCGACGGGCAAGCATGCCGACTTTGGCCACGGCGACGGTAAGTTGGGTGAAAGCGTGGCCCGGACGGCGACAAGGCAACTGAGACACTGCAGATCTGGTACGTAGTCCATGATGTTGGGATGAGTGCCCGGGTCGTGGGCCGCTTGGAGTGATGCTACGCCACAATGTAGTCCGCAAGTGGATACCGGGGAAGGGCTAGGTATGTGGCTAGAGGAGACGTTGGGCGTGTGACAAGAGCGACGAGACGGTGAAGAGGCTTAAGTGCCTCGTGTTGGGCGGAGAAGATTAGCGCGAACGATGCGTTGATGCGCGGCGGCATCAAGCGATGCGACGTGCGCAGAGCCTCCCTAATGGACACGAATTGGCCAAGGATTTTGAGCGAAGAGTCACCTGCAAGCTTGGTGGTCGCGGCTCGAGGTGATTGCTGTGTAACAATGCGGGGCGGGCCGATGTGGTGTTGGGAGTGACGAGAGTCATCAATCTTCACTCGAGCACAGCTGAGCCACGCAGTCCGAATTGACTCACCGGATTCCTTATCATGCCATGGCACAGCAGGAGCTGGACGACGAGGTTCGATGTCTGCACGCCGGACACGTTGCGCCTCAGAGTGGTGGCCGCAGTGGATGCCAGCGGGAGGATGCGCGAACTGCTGTGCGGTGGCGACAGAAGCCGCAGACGTAGGCCTCGGGCAGGGCAGGGTGTGCGATGATTGACGAATGGGCACTGGCTGCGTTGGCCATTCCGGTCAGACAAGAGTAGCAGACGCCATGCACCCTGCGCAAGCGACAGCATGCAAGTCAATGCAGGCTCGGCGAAACTGACTGCGTCTGCGCACCTTTGCGCGGCGAGGGCGAGTGCGCGGCGACCAGAGAGACGCAATGCGCGCGTGCTCGAACGCTTCGTGTTTGGAGATTGCACATGGTGCTGACGGCGCCCAAGTGCAAAACGAGCGGCGCTGTGGCAGTGCGGTGAATGCAAGATGCAAGAGTGCAAGCAGCGGCGCCAAACCGCATCCGGCGTGGCTGGTGCCTCTGATTCTAGGCTGCAAAGGCGCCAACAGCGTCTCATTCGCGCCGTCCTAGGGCGCAGTCCTCGATCCCCAGCGCCCTGACGCACCCTGCGACGCCATGTGCAAACATGTTTGCTGCACCCAGTGTTGCCAGATGTCCATCCATGGCGAGGGAGCGCGCGGATGGCACCAGCAGCGGCACCGGCAGCGGCACCAGCAGCGCCTCGGGGGCCTTCTGACGGCTTCGCGTGCTATCAAAAGACGCACTAGGTCCGAGGGTTAGACACGCTCTCTAGTGTCCTCGCCGTCACCTGGGTGCTGTCGGCGGCGGGTCACCGCCCTCGCCTAGTGCCTGAGCCCTGCCCGCCCTTGGATCCGCGCAGGCTTGCTGCACTAACCAGCCCATCCCTGCCAGTTCCGAAGGCTGCCATCCATGCCTGCCCAAACTGCAGAAACATATATATCCCCCATTCCGCAATCCACCATGACTCTCTCCCTCCAGCACCATCACACCACAACCGACTTGATCCCACTTGCAATCCCACATAGGACTCTGGTGAACGACCCCAGAGTCCATCCTAGGACTACACCATTCCAGCTACCCTTGGCACCGACATCACCATCACCTTCACCCCCAGACTACGTCCCATACTAAAGCGCACCCAAACATCCACCATGCCTGCCGCAATCTCCCGCACCCACACCATGCCCACCGTCATCACCTCAAAGTCCTCGTCCGGCTCCAGGAAGGAGAGGAACGTGGGCTTTATGCGCGACCCCGTGTCTGCCGTCTCGCGTCCCGTGAACACTGAAGAGTCATGGGCTGCCCACCACTTCGAGACACACGCACAGAAATGTGCCTACTGCCGCAACCCCTACGATGTCCACCGCAACCACGAGCAGCTCTGCGAGATCGGCCACCGTCTCGCCCAGGATGTCGCCTCCTTCCTCTACCAGCGTGCAGACGGCAAGACCTACAGCACCGTTGAAGAGGAAAACAAGCTCGTCCAGATCGAGATACCTTCGGGCTACGTCCAAGTCCGCGGTCTGCTCAAGGCCATCGAGCGCAACCTCCGCCATCGATCACGCACTCCCTTCGTCTCCATGGACCGCACATACTACGTCGCCTCCCGCATGCCAGTGCGTTCGCGCTCCGTCAAGGTAGACCAGGAGGTCAAGCACAAGTCACGCCCACGATCTGGCGAGATCGTCGACTGGCCCTCATCACCTAAAGCACAAAAGGCCACCATCGAGATCGACAACGCCTCCTCCAAGCGCGGTTCGCTCTACGAGCAAGACATTGCTCTCCAGCGCCACAACGCAAAGAACTACAGGATCGAGGTCCGCGAGCCCTCATTCAGGGACGTCCGCGAGCACCGCCTCTCCGGCTACTACAGGTGAACGCACCACAATCGTTTACTGCCTTTATTATTATCCACTGTTTACCAAAACATCACGCCTACAAAAATGCCTCCAAAAACGCGATCACGCGCCGGATAGTACGCTATGCTACGTGACGCGGAAGCTGAGAAGCCCCGCGCACACCGATGCCGCTCAACGGAATCGATTCAGCCAGTAACAAGTTTGATCTTGAGTCCTTGTTTTGCTCTGCTTGCAGGAAGAAGCATTGCGTCTGCTGTTTGATATACTGGGTTACGCTAGGAATGGGAACCAACCAAGGGACCTCCACCACTCGGGTGTTGAGGAGAAGGGATGAAAGGAACGGAGATCAGCGATGACGTTGGCCAGGATGCATTCTAGGATAGCAAGAATTCAAGGATGTTTGTACGACATCGCTTCCAAGCTTTCTCTCAACGCCGTGACATGTGTGATACTATGGTTTGCGCAGGGCAACCAGACAGCGTCTGGGGACCCTCGAGCTCCCTTCGCGCAACGGCGCAGACATGCACGCTCGCCTGCACAGTATGACTCCAAAACCAATACGCACATGTCTCGTCCGCACACCCTCGGGTGCTCTCAAGCGAACCCTTTCCCGCACCCGCATCGCTCACGCGCACCCTGATAGCCCACCCACAATCTGATGGCCCAAACGAGCACCCCTCCAGCATGCGCTCCAATCACGCCTTCCCCTCACCCTGAACCACCACTCGCATCACCCGCCAGCTATACCATGTTCAGGCCCCCCGGCGTAGATTTGCGAGCGTGCAATATTGCAGTTTGCGGGCTGCAAGCCACGGATGACTGCATGGAGGACTCGGAGTGATATGGAGGGTGGGTAAAATGGCCGAGATGAGTCGCCTGGTTGGTAGCGGTGATTGTGAAGGTGCCAGGTGGGGCAGTCGGGTCACCTCATGCGGCATAGCGCCATCTCCATCGGGACTCGACATGTACGGTTGAAGAGTCATGGCTCTGGCTGTGTCCGCGACGAAGGATGGCCTGTGGAGACGCATATGACTCCTCCTCCGAGACTGCGCGCAACGAACGCATGGAGAGCAAGCGCAGTATTGTGGCGCGCATGAAGGGCGCACTCCTCATGTCTTGGGTGCGCGCGCTCAAGTGCAAAAAAGAAGGCAACTTGGCTCTCGCAGCCTCAGGCTCGTCCCAACAACTTTCTCCGATCTCAATGACGCCAGCATCCCTGCTCGGCAGTCGTGTATGTTTCGTCTGCCTATGCTCAGTGCTATACGTGGACGACGCACGATTACGACTGCGTGCTGGAAACAGACACCGTTTAGATGGATGAGACGGCGAGGCCCGTTCCTGATTGTGCGCACCATGGCCTGCAGGTACTGGCGACGTGGTTCAATCACGGAGGGGATGGAACGCACGGCTCGGGACTGAAGGTCGGAAGGTCAAGGCGTCAGGACACGTCGGAGTGACAGTCGGGGGTACCGCTGCTCTCCGCTCGAGCGATGCTGGGATGGACGATGTCAACACCATGTATTGGAGCCTCATCATACGCGCAATATCGAACGACTCCACTGCCGCCGTCGACGGCTTACCGGACCCGCTGTGCTCGAGAAAGTTCCTGCTCTTGGATGGGGCCTGGCGTCGATCAGGTCACTGTTTGATATTTTTCCTGAACGTAGGCCGGGGAAAGGGTCTGTTTGAGAGAGTGAGGCGAGGAAATTTGGTGGAGGCGTGCTGATCGGCGGCAGAGGACCAAGGCCACGCTGCTATGCTGGCCTAATGGCATCATGATTCCGAGTGAGGCAGTAACGATGTCTCCAAGTGTCTAGTTTCAAATGTCTAGAGTAGTGGTCGGAAGTGACAATGCCGTGGTCTGCCAATGCATGGGGAAGTGTACCTGCCAAGCTTGGGCATCTGTCCTCGATACTAGAACCCATTGCGGAGGTCTAATGCGTATACTATTGCACAATTGACCATACCTTCCATGCTAGCTGTCAATCTTGAAGAGCAAGCTCCACGTTTCGGCATGCGAACGTTGGGCAGCTTTCCAAGTCGCGACCATTCCACCCCACAACTTCTCTCCGCCAGTGCCCATGGTCACTTTCTGACAACTTGTCCTCCCGCACCATCTCGCCACAAAATGGACAACACACACGGCGGCTCCACTGCACTTGTCCCTTACCGCGGTGTCTTATCCAGGACACCCCCAGCACTTCCTTCAACGTGTTCACAGTCGTGACCCGACGATCTTTCTCTCCGGGCCCATCCGTTCACGAATGCGCCGCAACAGACCGGCGATTGGACGCAAGCTATGCTGGCGCGGCGAAGGTGAATGTGGAGTTTCACCGCTTCTTCATGACCGGTTTTCTCGCTTGCGCGCGCTGCTGCAATGTAATGCAGCGACGCCGGCCTTGCAGCCTCACCGGTGACCCACTCCCACATGACGGACGATCGCTCTTCCCAGCCAGGCATCGCCAAGCGCAACGGCCAACCTGGCCTCCACACTTTCTTTAGCCATCTCATCCTGTAGACTATCATCTGAGAGGAGACGCCGGAGAGTAGCAGCCAGCACGAGAAGCGGGATGCCAACGGAGCAGCGGGGCCGGTCTCGGTTGGCATCCTACCCCAACTTGCCTTGACTTGACATGGCAACCACATCCTCTTTGCCGGCGATAGTCTCAATATCCCGCGGCATCAGCTCGTATCCCTGGCGTTCGTCATCGTACTCGGCAGGGCTGTGCTTGTCTCGTACTGCGGCAGAAAAAGGCGCCCTCATTGGATGCGTAGCGCCATGGGGCTGTGCTGTGAACTGCAGTTCAGCCACATATGCACGTGATGTGGCTCAGGTTGCGGCTGAGGTGTATTTCCCTATGCAATGGTGTATGCACTGGCATATGCATTGGGTTGCGTATACGGAACGGAGATTAGTCTGGGCTGGGGATCTTGGTGCTGGTTTGGGGGCGGATGCCTCGCGTTGGGATCCGGCAGTCGCCGTTCACGCACGTCACGGAGGCGCTAGGGTATATTAATAGCCCCCAATGCGTGGGTTGACTGTGCCACAGGAGGTTGTTTGGTACGGTGTTTCGATGGGCGGATGGGCGAATGAAAAAATCTTTTTCTGCCAGTTTGGCGTGTGAGATGGGCTGACCACGCATCCCAGGGAACGGTGGAGCTGGTGTTTGGGACGCTGTGGTCTGTGAATGACTGACCGGTCACGGTTGTAGCACGACTGCGACGTAGCTAACGCCTGCATCAGCGAGCGCGCGGCTGTGCTGAGTATAGTCATAGGGCTAGAATCCAGAAGATTTGAAACTAAGGAGGCAAGATGGAACGCTGGATTCACGAGGCTGTCGTTGTCAGTGACTCCTCAGTGCACAGTGATTTCAGGCAATTTGTCTCCTGTTCCCCAATCAACTGATACTCTATCTGAGAGCCTGTCACCATGACCATAATCTCACATGTCTGATAGACCTTTCAAGAACTAGACTGTCTTGGTACTTGATCGTCTCAGTCAGATAGTGGCAAGTGCGAAAGGGGGGATTCTGCTTGATTACGAAGCAACGCTACGATTGCCAACTATCATTTGCTCGGCCCCAAGCAGAGAGATGAAAACAAGGATATGGAAGATTGCGTGGGTTGCGAATGCCTGGAAGGCGGCTGATAGAGTGAGGTCTAGATGATGCAACGCGTAAGGCGTTCAAGAGGATAGCAGGTGCCACGTTATACCCATGGCATGACATTGCTGCAACCTCTTCTTGAGAACTCGTAAGAGTGGTACGTAAGTTGTGTATGAATAGTGAGATCGGATCAGCCTGCCAAGGACGATTCGTTTGAATGAATGTTGATAGCAATGCGTAACCTGGTGTCAGATGAGTCAAAACCTGGCACATTTTTGGTTATATACCATAGGATATGTTCTTTGTCACAGACATCAGAGATTTAATGTGCTTCTCTTATGTCGCTGAGAAGTGGAGAGAGAAAATGTTACATGATGCTCGTCTTGATGTAGTACACTGAGTAATCTATAATTTTGGCAACGTCAAAGTTGGGTCTAGGTCCGCTATTGAACGATTGAAAAAGATTATCTTCTACGTTAATGTACGTGAGATAATTGATAGAACCTACAACTAACATGAACGTGATTTGAGCATTCTTTTCTCTATCTCGCTCTAGCAGAAGAGTGCCAGACTATTCTGAGAAAATGAAATATGGTGAGTTGGCATTCCACCATTTCATTGAAGCAAAGGCGATATTACACACCTAGCGAAGGTCAATTAGCAAAATGTAAGTGCACAGAGAGTAGGAGAGAACCGTTGATAATCGCCGCGACTTCCACACACCCTGATTGGCTCACGCCGCAACGCCGAAGATCCGCCGCGTTCGCGCATCGCATCTCGAAAACTGCACGAACCGCTCCTCCAGCGCCAACACAACCCCACATCCCTTCACAATGGCAAAGAAAGGTATGTATTCGATTATTTAAAACCCCTGGTAGCTCTGGTACGGCACTTTGAACCTGCACAAACGCCTCAGCGAAGCCGCAATGCTTGCCCGAATCCTGACAAAGAGCTCAACTAACGACATGTGCTTGTAGCAAAGTCCCGCACCATCATGGTGCGCCTCATTTCGATGGCCATGACGGGCTACTACCGGACCTTGATGCGACCGCGCGTTCACCGTCCCTTGAGCATGATGAAATACGATCCCATCGGTACGCAATACCCGTTCACCGTGGAGGCTCCACTACACGTTTGAAGCAATGAAGCAACAAATGCATGGAAAACTGGGAGAACTGGATTGCAAGACGAACATGGTCCTGAATGGAGGCTGACGATGTGATAGTGCGGAAACAAGTGCTTTTCCTTGAGCAGAAACGCGGAAAGAAATAGGGGACGGCATCACCTCGCACGTCGGATCAATACGATATACGATCATCGCGATTTGAATACCTGGCGACGTACCTGATCAGCTGGGTGCGCGACAACCAGCAACGAGGTGGGATCATGGTATATACGAGTTTTGGGGGTACAGCCGGAGCTAGAAGTAGGAGCAGGATCCCTTACACTTTTTGAAGGGTTGTAAAGATATGTTAGCATACTGTAACATACACCATGCATGGTTTGGCGTTATATGATACTCCAAATGTTCAACTCAGCTGGGCGAAATACACGCATTAACAAGAAAGTCTTTATATAAAGTTCGTTGTCTTGTTTGCTTTCGATTTCATGATCCATTTCCCATCCTTTTGCCTATTTTGCTTCGTAAACTTTCCTACGTGTGCAGGTTGGTCTTCAGAAGAGCCATGGAAATCAATATGGGCACTGTTCTGTGCTGCAAGTGTTCCTGGATGACCGCGAATCATTCGGCCATAGGCTTCCCATCTCTGATCGTGTGTATCTTGGAGGCTAGCATGCATCTACTTGTTGATTATACGTAACGAGTTTGGTTATGAAATCGCATCTAAAAAGCCTTTGTTCATCCATGCAGCGAGTTTGTTAACAGATCTGTGCAGGCGAGTGGCACGCCTAATTGGACGATAGCATCGAACAAGTTGCATCAACACGCATAATACGTTGAAATACGACTCCTGCATTTAGACCCTTTGCAATCGCGTAAATCGAGACTGCCTCGCGTTGGTTACCAATGCATAGCTGGTAAAACTCGGGGACACCAATGGGTGATATATCTAGTTAGTAGAGTACATACTCACCTAAGCTATCCGCATTCTGTCCTTTCACATCCATCTTGGCCATTCGTATGTGGGTCACATAGGAAGGCACCGCTCGAACTACGAAGCCGAAACTGTACTATCGCACGCTGCAACAACGATTGACGACACTTATTCTCCAGTCATCGCATATATATATAAACTCAGAGGGATTCTGCCTACAAAATAAGATAGCGAAAAATGTAGGCCTCAAGTTAGTGGTACCAGGCAAAAGATGCGCAGACACCGAGGTGACGAGGCCTTCACTCAATCTAGGCACAATGCTATTAACCACTAGTAGAATAAATCTAGCGATCATTTGATTTGTGCCATTGATAACTCCATAGCATGGGCCGACACCAAGTCTGACCACCAGCAGTGCTGGGTCATACTGAGGAGTATGCTGCTCAGAGAGTATTGCCCGCAATGGGACACAGAGCAGACTAAGCCGTGGACTTGATGAATACGAACCGAGAACAAGAGATGAACGGTATTTATGTACGCTGTTGTGGCCGTAGCTGATGATGAAAGAGCGGTGCGGATACTTGCATGAGAGGTGAGGTGTAACACGGGATCGATGGGAAGATGCGCCAAAATCCCACTGCCTTCATGTATGAAGGCTTCACACTGACCACCGGTCAAGGATAATGAACCTTTTTTGACGTTACCAATATCATTAGAATCAGCACAGTGCACTTCCACTGAGTGTAACAGAGTTTAAGAGTGTGTCTGATTCGTTATGTCTTCGGAGCTTCGTTTGAAAGCAATCTTGCGTTTTTCCAACAGCTATCTGTGGAAACTAGGGCATTGAATGACCTAACAGCTTTCAAAGTTGTAGCATCGGCAAGATTTGGCGGAGTGCGGCTGCTACTTAAAGAGCCGCGCAAGGTAGGAGTACGTCATGAAAAAACTCTGAAAAACAATTAGCCATTGGTCGAAAGCCTGTAGGGAGAGGTTTTCAGAGTTCAAACTTAGCTGGATCATCGAAAACCAGATGGGAACAGCCTAGAGACGTCGAAAAAAAGGAAGAACCTAGAGTGTAGGAGTACGATAAACCACAAGAGAAACCACCTGGCTGTACCCCTGTGGGACTACTCGATGTCCCCATTGCACCACCGGACGGAATACGCACGATAGGTACTGCCCCCACCGGATATATCAACTAACATCGAGACGGCCATGGCGCTCCACATTGCAGCTTCCAATGCCACTATCACTTGGAACATGTATAGCCTCCATCCGTTGTTCCTTTCCGAAATAACAGTGGCGCAACGGTGCTGTGACCATTCATCTTAGCGGCTTAACTCGATGAGAGAGATCAGAAATCAAATCACTGAAGCTAAGGAGTGTGAACTGAAAGAGAAAACCTTGCCGTAAACGGAGACAGAGGTGGCCACGAGCTCTGATATGTCTGGAGTAACGATCGTTCAAGAGAGGCCATTGGCTCTATGAGAACCGTACAATCGAACCGTCGATTGAAAAGTGTCTTGCGATATTGCTGTACTTGAGCTACGGAAGAGAAGACGGAGCCTGTCCGGCTTCCCAAGCTTGTTGTGTCGCTTTCAGACTGCTGGTCTCAAAGCCAAGCCATTCATATCAATTAGCCAACTTATTAAAAAGCGACGGAAAAGCGCTGGAAGAGACATACTTTCACACCGTGGTACAGCGTTCCGACAGCAAGCTGGCACTCCCCGGGGACTCCCTCTAAGTGGCATGTCATGGCCGTCCGCTATGAGTGCTTACACTAGTTCTCACCCACCTCTTCTACTTTATATAGTCACGAGACTCAGTTGAGACTCGGTGATTAATCGTTCGTTGCAGTTGTTGCACGGTTGTGCGGTTAAGGGTCGGTCGGTCGGTCGGTCGTTCGTTCGCTCGTTCGTTCGCTCGTTCGTTCGCTCGTTCGTTCGCTCGTTCGCTCGCTCGCTCGCTCGATGGAATCGCTCGCTGAGTTTGCAATCTAAGATCTCAATACTTGAAACTCAGATTAAAAGTTAGTTACCTTACTTCATGACATATAAACATAACTTACTCGCAAAGGCATGGCGAAAATCCTGAGTCGTAAAATTCCATTCCGGGTCAGAATCCGTCCAACAGATCGGATTTCAAGGTCCAGTTATCTCACCCAAGCAATGAAATTACACTATCCGTGTCATACCAAAGGCAGAATTGGATCTCAATAAGATCAAGTTCAAACATACCTACGTGGAGAATAAGTAATTCATGATAGACCAAGGTAAGCACTCACTCATTGCTGTCTAGTCTATCGCCGTGGCTGCTGAAGCAAGGGCACCATGGTAAGCAGTAAGTAACCTGAAAAGTAACTGCCTTCATGTAACTACAACTTATTGAACACATCGGTGGTAGCCTTGGTAAGGGCGAGTAGTATTCGACGGTCACATACGCCGATTCTGACTCCAAGGCGTGTTGATCCCTGTCTTGGTCGGTTGTTTAGGAACATATCAATCTGCTGCGACTCATCATCAGTAGATGTCTTGACCTCCAACATGAGTTGTAACATACTGAAAACGTGGCACTTGCTGGCTACTAAGTGTTCACCTGGACTGTTCCGAAACTAAGGGCTGCGCACTCGTTGGAGAGACTTTAGTAAAATCGGGTAGTTGACACGCCAATCAGCCACAAAGACCTTCCAAATATCAAAAGTGGAATGATGTTTGAGTAAGGAAAGCAAACAGGAGTTAACACGGGAGTAGTTAACCTGCAGCCAGTACTCAATATTCAGGTGGACGGCATACCTGACCAGGGTGACGGCTCCCCTGGTGATGTTGATCTTGGCTCATGGCCATTGGAGCAGTGATATGGTAGATCGGAAGCTCGGGGAGTATGGCCGTGGCCTTGCAATGTGCTGTAATGAGACTGTGCAGCAAATAAATCTTTAGTATCAGGACATTCCAAGGAAGAAATGTTAGAACATGTATGAGCATGAAAGACTAGCAGGGGTTAACATGGGAGTTGTTAACCTGCAGTCAGTACTCAACGTTCAGGCTGACGGCTTGCCTGATCAGGTAGACGGCGTGACTAGTCAGGTGGACGGCTTCTCTGACCAGAGTGACGGCTTTCCTGGAGGCGTTGATCTTGGCTCATGGCCATTGAAGCAGTGATATGGAAAATCAAAGGCTCGGGAAGAATGGCCATGGCCTTGCGATGTGTCGTAATGAGGACAGGCTGAGAAGGAACTGTAAAACAGAAAAGGTTAGCAGAGCAAGGACGGGTAACGAGCGAAGTGATGCGCTCCAGCGGGGACATGCATGAACGATGGCAGTGACTTACTCGTGCACTTCAAGCAGGAGCTCCAGAAGCTGGGAGCTGTAATACATGTAGCGAGGTCCCAGATCTGTCATGGCGATGGAAAGAGAAAATGGCGGGGTATCCGTCTTTTCTGCAGCGGCAGCATTGTAGGCTTTGCTTGCTCACCCACTCTCGAGAGTGACGCGATCTGTGCGTTTGACAGCATAGACGGTATAGCTTATGAGGTCCGCTAAATTGAAAGAGCAGAAGCTGTTAGAGCGCTATTTTGTCAAGTGTTGGTCGTAGATAGCGCGTGATGTTATGGCGGATGGTAGCGTAGCTGCCACAACCGCGTCACTCAAAGAAGGGGGCAAACTTACGATAATCTCCTTTTTCTGTAATACACAGATCTCATGAGAAACTTTAGAAGCCTGTATAGGGTGGTGTCACGCAGAGCTGACGAAGTTTGTCGCTGTTGTGGTTATGGTGGGTGAGGTGGAAGAAAAGAGAAGGTGGGGAAGTGGACGATATTTTGGCTTTATATGCGCAGTGGGGCGCACGGACTTGTGTGAAGGCACGGCAAGTAGCCAAGCTAAGGGAGATTGACTTAGGTCTATTGTGTGTGAAGGAGGATCGGGTTCGCGGGGTGACGCACCAAGAGACCCTACAGGCTCAGGGGATAGGATGCATCGAGATGATAAGCTCAGGGAACTTTGGTATTAGTTTTCTGAGTTACTTCATGAGCTAAAAAATGCATCCAGTAGGTGTTGTAGAGCTTTTGGGTTGCTGGGGAATATGTTTGGACCTCGGAGCTCACGGCTAGCAGAAGGTCCCCATGGAGTCCGCAGGTCGAAGGGCGAACTACAATACGGCTACAACAGTTACTATAACTCATGTGAAAAACTTGTACGGTGTAAGCATTCGAATCTACCAAAATAGCATATGCAAGCAAGCTCGTTATAGGGTACGGGGGTGTAGAATGCGCCGCGGATCGAAGCGCCTCCTCCCAATGCCCTGCAACCAAAGCAAAGCCCCAGCGCCAATCCTATGTAGTATCTCCAGAATCAGAGTAGGTCTGTTCATGTATGTCCAGGGGTGATCCAGTACAATTTTCTTCTTTCTCCTTTGTGAGACCTAAGTATGACCGTAAAGCGCGCGCTTGTCGTCTCCTCGAGCTATTCTTTGCCTATGAAAGCAAGTGAACGCATTTTGTAGCTCTCCAAGCATCATTTAGTCCATCATACGTTAGACAGAAGCTTGTAGTCGTTGGTTTCGTGTGGGATCCAGGGCGCAACCCAGGGCGCAACCGCGAGCGCATTCTCGTGCCTCCCAAGGAAGCCGTTCAAAAGATAGTGTGTTGGCTTAGGCAAGTTGTAACGATCGTAGCTAAGAAACCATCAACTTAGTTGCGGCTGGTCTTATGTAGCCTAGGCACATCGGGAGCCAGAGCTTGACCGTAAAGCGCACCTCTCCTATTAGCTCACTAGAATACAGGGAGAACATCAGTGTAAGGTGCAACGCCATGATTCTGGAGCTTTGTATGATCCTCACAGTAAAAAACAGCAAACCTCAATTGTAATATAAAGCTTGTTGTATACTCCCTGCGCCCATTCGCCCTACTACGCATCTGGCCCGTGCGATGCCCCAAAGCACCGAGAGCGACCAGGAAGATGTTCTTACAGCGTATTGATATTGTATTCGTGGAAGCGTCCGATGGAGGTCATGCCGACTTGGGTCGAGCGCGGAACTACCACAAGCGTGGCAGTGGGGGAGCGGGGAGCAGGGAGCATGACGACGAGGACGGCGATGGTAACGGCGAGGGCGATCATCGAATCGGTAGGCTGTGCGGAAGTTAAAAGGACTGAAGTGGAGGCTGGCTTGGACTGGCCACGGTAGTGGCAACAATGTAAGGCACTATCACTGTGCTAGTCGTAGCGTAGATTGTAGGAGATAGCGGAGGGGCGTATGAGGAATTCGTTGTGGAAGGCGTATGTGCAGCGAGCGGACTGCCGGTGGTGGATTTGCTATACTGATGTGGAGAACTGCTTGCGCAGGTTGCGAAGAGCCAATTGTTCTGGGGGGGGGGGGGGGGGGGGGNNCCCCCCCCCCCCCCCCCCCCCCCCCCCCCCAAGCTGCACGCGGGATAACTTGAAATCAAAACATCAAGACCGAGTACTACGGTGCCCTGATCGACTGTCCACCGACAAGTGAACGCACTCCAGCTTAGCTCCTTCGAAAGTAGGGAGCTAGCTGCGTTATCGCCATGGCACCATCGCCACCACAGTTCCTCTTTCTACCCACATAATCGAGGGTCGAGTCTTCCAGCCCGAATACACAACACTGCGCACCATAGATCGTATGGCGCAACGCATACGCAATTACCAGCTGAGCAAGTACATGAATCGCAATTGATGGACCGCTGACAGCTGGATATGTGGAAGATCCAATCCTCTCGCCGTTTGCGTGCGGACACTCCATCAAACCCATCTCTTTTTTATCGTATATGCGTAGCTCTTCAGCTCTCTTTCCCGCCCTACGCGTGTTGGCACACCGGTGCCCTGTATATCGAGCTCAACCCCGCCGAGTCTTCAAATACCACAGAGCTAGCCGTACAGCTCCATACCTGTTCGCGGACACGGTGCTGGAAGCCGAGCTTGTTTGACGCGGTCATCAGGCGCGGGGCAGCAGACGACCGACGCATGGAACGGAGAGCCAGGTCATTTAGAGGGATACACTGGGAAATTGACTATCCTGCAGCGGTGTTGTCTTGAAGGATCCCAGGGCCTAGTCCTGCCAGCTCGAGAGTGCACCATAGCTTGCGCATTGTGAGCGCGTCAAACTTTTCTCGGCACAAACCTTGGTAGCGGAGCAACAATGGATACCTGCACGATCAAGGCGAGCTTCCTTGCTTGCAAAAGCTATAGAGAGCTCGAGAAGACCTGCACAGCGCGGTATTATCGATATATGGCAAGCCTAAGGTCGGCGCTTGTGCCTACTGCAGAACCAAACCATCGGCATCGCGAGAAGTGGGATGTTTGTACGATAGGAGTTTGCAAGCCAACTAGCAGTGCCTTACATTTGGCAGAAGAGACAATACTGATAGTAGGTTGCTTAGGCCATTAGGTATTCGAAAGCCTTGATGTCCAATCAAGCTCGCGGCAGCTAACCAGATGCAGGATGACATCTTCCTGAACCTAAACCGATGCACGCCTTTCTCAAGCCTCATAACCGACGACGACGACGACTTCGATACACTTTTCGAATATCAGATGCCGCAAGGACACATACATGTCGAGTAGTTTTGCGGTTGCGGTTACGAAATATCGTAGGTGATGGAATTGTATGGTGTCCGCAAGAAGAGACGATGGCACGAGACGCAATATCTCCATAGGACATTTAACCAATCCGGAAGCTTCTCCTTATATTGGAGTAAGCTTGACAGCCATTGGAGTCACACCCTCGCATGAATCTTGGAACAGTTGGAGGGTGCATACCACGTGAGATTCACGTGATTGAAGCGAACCGGGCCCTAGAAGCTGAGCCTGAGATGCCTCCAGCACTGAAAAGGAAGCCCTCTTCCTGGAAACAACAAATGCGGTGGATTTCCTAGGTATTCTTGTGTGCCATCGGCATCAAGGGACATACAGGCAACAGCTGGTCTGTCTTTTCAGCTCGGTCCGTCGCGAATGGTTCATTCGCAGAATAGGAAAGTGACTCGGCAGCAGCCGGTGGATACACAGCTCAGAATCTGTGCAGATTGCTCCCATAATACTTACAGGCAAGTACCATCCAGCTTAGCAAGCTAGGTGCGCTGATATCCTGCGAAGAAGTCAAGCCTTCAACCTCCGCGATGAGACCTTCGACCAGAAGCTGCGAGCTATAAACCAAAACCTTTGTGACAAAATCTTAACAGTCCATTTGGATGGCTGCTTCTAGTCGCATACTGTCCGGCCGTACGAACATGCAAACAGAGAGACAAGACCCACCACTAGAGTCAGTAAGGGCAGTGTTGCGGTGCTCCACTGACACAGAACCATATTCATTCCTGCGATGGGTCTGAGTTTCTATTATCTAAACCCATGTCAGCAGCTGCTCGGTAAGTTTCATGGTCAATGATTCGCTTGTTAGAAGTGCAAATGAACGGCCAGCATAACACGAGCAGTCATCATTCAAATCTCACAATACGCAAATGGTGTGAGGAGACCATCTGCTGACAGTCATTCATAGAGTCTCACTGTCTTACTGCTGAAGACGTAAAGAACTCCACGTTTTCATACCGGAACCTTCCATACAGCATCAGTATACTATCTCTGAGAGGAGGGATAAGAAAAAGCCAGAAAGTCAGATCTCAGTGATACAGAAGTCATCAGGATATAGAGAAGTTCTCAGTACAACGCTAGTGTCTTCACGGAAAAAGTATGTTGCAAGACGGTGGGAGCGCATAACACTTACCGAACTTGCTTGCGTAGGTTCATGAGATGACGATACAACAATTAGGATGGTAGATATGAACGAACATCTATCCAGCGGTCAGCGATGACTTAATCTAGGTCTATAGAAATGGAAGATAACAGGACTTCCAAATGCATGTCCGAAGGCTGACAGGCACCGTTAAAGAGTGAGAACGAGGTTCGAGGCGATTCTAAAGTATCGATCCGTCATACTTCCCACGCCGACATAGGAGATACTACACAATCCCTGCACGATACCAGACTGACAGAATCACAAAAAAGTCGGAAGTCAAGTCACAACGACTAGTGGTAATTAGATAGAAGGTTTGAAGATGAAATTGCGTTCGACCTGATGAGGTCCGTTGCACCCTGAGTAATGAAATGGAGGTACGTGATCTTTTTGGAGTGTCACGCCAGTGAGTTGACCTTAGCAGTTATATTCAGCATCTTCCTGGACTGTATATTCGAAGTCTTGTTTGGGCAGTTACGTCCACCATTCCTAAAATGGTATAAATCATGCCTTACAACGCGTTTACCGAACCTATTTCGCATTGAAGCAGCTCTTCGTATGTTACGAGAGCATAATGTGTTGACTACAAGAACCAGAGGAGGTCCTCTCTGATCTATCAAAGTCAGCGAAGGTCTCAACGAACATTCCATTGAAAACGATGTCAGAAGCAATAATGTATGTACGAGCACAAGTAACCAGTAGCGGCACAGCAGGCAGTCTTCTGCTAAAGCCACCATGGAACCACTTTGCGTCGATCTTGGGCATATTTTTAAGACGTCCCACCGCTAGGACTCGTTAAAAAGAACATACTACACTGAATTTTCCCCCTGACCCCACAACCCAAGGTTTTGCGTTATTCTAGGCTTCTGGCATCGACGCATGATATGGAAGATCATGATCTTTCGCCTCGGCCATCACTAAATCATACGGTTTAAATCGGTCTCCAAACGTACCATGTGAATTTCTCGTCAGTACCAACCCAGTAACTGAGTCTCTTACAGAAGCTTTCAGCTCAGCTTCATCAAAACTATTCTTCGAACAAAAAGGCGGCGAAACACCGGATATACGGACATCGGAAGCCATCAGACAGACTGCGTAGATGCTGCACCGATCCAGTCTTTCTTCAAATGCAGCTATACCGTAACCGGGAACAACCCAAGATCGACTATTCGCCGTCTTCTTTCTCGACAGCGCCGGCTGGGCCTGTGTGTCCTTTCAATATACCTTATAAACTGCATCTCATGATCTTACCTGACTGTGCTTCATCAGCCGTCTTCATCTATAATCATGAGGACTCTGTGGTGTGTGAGGGCCTTTACCTCAAACACCACGGCCGTCGAGATTGTGTTGGACAACACCTAAAGATACGTCGGGAGCTCCTGCCACTTGGGTCATTCGAAAGTTTAAAGTCATGGTAGCCATGAGGTCGCAATTGAAGCCATAAAGATTTAAAGCGCTGGCTGAGAAGCGTCGTTGGGGTCATTTTTGAGTGACCCGTCGGTACTGGAGTCACATAGCCGAATTCTAACTCAAAACTTAGCGTCGGATCCATCCAGATAAATGAAGACGTCAGAGTAGTCAATAGGTGGCTCAGGTGCCAATTTTTGAATCTCAACAAGAACCGCAAGAAGTCGGGGATCTCGGGTTCTCTTGATAGAACCCATTTCTTTTGTTTTCATCATTGCCGCAAAGGGGTAGCACATGTGTAAGAGAAAGGTTTTCATACCTTGAAGATGCATTGTGCAGCAGTCAATCTTGTACAAAAACTGTTGACAAGCAGAACCATACAAACCCACCGATTGGTAACGGTACAGCATTTAGAAGGGCGTAGCTCCACTCTGGAGTTTGGAGCCGACCCGCCGAGTCCCACATCTGGCCCAACACCCACTCGATCGGAGATTGGGATAAGTTCGAAGGTGTTACGGTTGGCGGGCAAAGTACCTGATCAATCGTTATTAAATGGTCGCACACATGCTCAGTGGGTCTGAAGGGTATAACCAGTAGCCCAGAGATGTGTCTTGAGATATTATCGTGCATTGCGAACCTCGCTGTTGTTCTGGGCCAGCATGTTGGGTTTTCTGCAAGCAGCTCTCTTCTCTCATCACTGCCGTCTGTTCTAGTCGAAACTCGATATTGCCAGATCCAACGGACAAACCTGGAAAGGTAATATGACTCAACTCAAGCCTGCCACAGTTAGCAATCTTCCTATTACAGACTGGTGTACCAGAAGTAATGCACAAGGGAGAGATACCTGCGGATGAATGTAAGGGAATGGAGGTCAAAGCTGCCAATGAATCACTCCCCGTCAATCGCAGCTTCTCCCACATTAGACCTGCTCCTCGACCCGCGAGAAATAGATTTGACGATATCGTTGCATACGGGCACCAGAGCCTAGATCCGATGTAATAAGAGGCATTGCAAGGAGATGTATCGTGCTTCGTAGCAACAAACTCGAGATGGATCCAACCACGCGACGTGGTATCTGTACATTGTCAGCATTTACTTGAAAGCAAACATAAAGAACACAAATACAAAAAGGAAAAGAAAAAAATGTACGAGCACGAGAAACCAGCAACGACACAGCAGGCAGCCTCTGCCAAATCCGCCGTGGAACTACTCTGCGTCGATGCGATCCGGTTACAATTATCCTCTACACCGCAGGAGGAAGGGGGTTTCAGATATAAGCATCTGTTCAATTCAGTTCGGATCGGGATTCAGCCGCCAACCACAGCGGCCGAGCAGCCTTATTCTCGGCTTGGAAGTCCCAGGATCTGTGGTATAGAGTACCAAAGCCTTTAGGACAGAGCCTGGAGAGGGACGTAAAAACCGCAATTAAGCTCATCGCGTATTCTTTGGATCTGCGCTGCACGACTTCTTACTTATCGTTGCCATACAGGCGGGAATAGGTTGTCCATACAGCCGTTTGGTCACTCCACAGCGTAGTTATCCATCTCTTTATGATTCCTCGTTATCGACATATGAGCAGTGATCAACGCACTCATTATGAATATTCGATCCAAGGATAAGGACGTATCGGTGTCGAGCGATACGGACTGTATGCGGGAGTCGAGGAGGGAGATGCCAGAAGCCTGCAGCACGATCAACCATCAACGACTGTCGGGTCGCAGAATAGAGTTCCACGATAAATGTATGAGCCAAGAAACCATTTCCATACGACTCATGGGTAGGAGTCTAGCTAGTCATAGGGTTACTTGGCGTCACCACCACAACGCTTGCGCAAGCCAGATTTCAGGTGCAGTCTACCCGCCTGCCCAACAGCGCCCTTTACCTTGAAGACGCCTCATCTGCCCCTCTATGCGAGTAACGCTCCGTATGTGCGCTGCTCTAGGGGAACTCTGAAGAGAATGTATCCATCCATCAAGAGAGGGAGCCTACTACGTTGTATATGGTTGGGAGGCCTGGCCATAAAGAGTGGGTCTGCCCTTCAATCTATGGCTGTCGGGAAATATTGTAGCACAGATGCAGCTACCCTCCGGATTCCAGCCAATTGGTATAGTGGAGGGGAATATCGACTGGATGGCTGGTCTGATGAGGGTACGGTCGGAACGATGTAGGGGCAGCCCGCAGGGTTCTCAAGTCACCGCTGCCGGTACTGTAACGTTTCGATAATGTTTTCGAAGGGTTGATGCCTATGATCAAACGTCAGAGTTGTCCTGAACCGTCAGTTGCACTGGGAAAAGATGGTGCAAGCGCACGAAACAACAAGGGTAGAATCCTCGAGCCCACCATGAAAGAAATCAGCACCCACGTCAATCCAGCTAGAAAGATGAGCACGAGCAGCATCAATACCCGTCTGCTGCGTGAGACTAAGTGGTAAAGCCAAGAAGAGGTGTTCCACGCCCCGAGGAATTGCAATACTGCATTTGCAATGAGGTGCATGCTTTCTCAATACAGAGACATCCATCGTCTGGATATAACTGTACCTACAGTGTATGAAACGCTCTTGCTTTGTTTGCCTGAGGGAGCGGTAACACCTCGCTAATGAGCGAGATGGTGTTCACTTCAACAGAAGAGGTCGGCTGATGTTCCAGTACGTCTCGTATCGGCTACAACAACAAAGTCAACACAATATGTTCCTTCAGACGAGCGAGCAGGGTATTTCCTGGGTTTTCTTACTATGTTCCAGGCGTTGTCAGTCGCGCACGGGCCATGCGATGAATAGGCCTGGCATGCGAACAGACATGGAAAGGCAAGTGGTTATTGCACTGCCAGGCTGTCACCCAAGAGGCATACGCTGATGCGGGCTATGACTGTGCGCGCCTCTCATACCCTATTGAAAGGGCATGTCGAACTTTAAATCCACCCAAGCTACCATGTTCTCCGAGCAGGAGGTCATCAAACAGCGACTCACACGCCGTACCTGAAAGAGCTGTCAACAAATCATGCCATGATGTCTCAGATGCTATATCATAACTTACCCTTATCGTTGTGCAGTCACAACACCTCCGGACCGCGCTAGAGGATGGCGGCAATCCCCTGCTGTTGGTGGCATAGTGTAAGCGGTCGCCGATCCACAAGGGCAAATGATGTTATTGAGGAGGATATGAACGACTCAAAGGACGCCATATGGAAGCTCGTGTGTAGACAGCAGCAGCGGGTGACGTTGTGTTGCTGCCGCAGGAGCGGTCGCGACCCTCGTGTCAAGGCAGATTTCTCACCACCACCACAACATCGTTGAAGCGGAGCAGTAAAATTACCTTCATGGAAAAGGACCTTCTGAAACTTTTCAAAGCTTGGAAAGTCAGCAGAGGGAGGGAGTTGACCTTACCATGGCGTGGGTGAGAACGGCAGAGCGTTGACAGAGCGCTCGCCGACGAAGCGCGGGACGCTTTCCAAGACAAGAGACAAGGAGAGACATATAACCTAAAGATACAAGGCGTTTACTATAGCTACTCAAGCATAGTCGAGTGCACTGAGGTCGCTGTTGTTGGTGGTGTTGTGAGGGAGGAGAAGGTGGGCGAAGGGGCAGCGGAGACGAGAGTCAACAAGAAAATCAAAATCCCGCACCAAGAGATTTCACTGGCATAACAAACGGGTAAAGACCAAGACACTAGTCCGCCCAGGCAACGAGACCGCACGGCAACACGACAAGGTCTTGGAATACTGCATTATGGATACACATTTCCGATACTACCTTATGATGCCGATCCACTACATCCACTCGAACCACTAAACACACCTAGTTTTTATGTGTAATATCCCAGTAGTATATTTCTCCGAAGACAGGGAAAGTTGATCATTCTTCAACGTCCAAGTAACACCCATCAATGCATCATTGATCTACAGTTTGAAGACTACAGATGATAGTAGTTGATTCAAACCCTCCACCATTCGATAATTGCCCGTTCGGTAAGCTATTGAGGATACTCTCACTAAAACTTGTCAATATCAAGGTAGAAAAAATGCGACTACCAGAACCCCTACCAGTCCATGCTGAATATCGACGTGCTGCAGCCCCAACCATGTTATTCCCGATCCACTGCAACCGGTTCAAGCGATCGACGATACGAAGCAAGCCTTGGAGTATATATAATTTAACGTAAATGGCGACTGCGGTCCACTTGAAGCTCCCGGTCGAACATCGCGTCAAAGTCGTCCCTACGTTTACCACCTGTTCCGCACATATTAGCCACATTCGCATAAACAAGAACTTAGGAGCGTACCCTTGTGCCTCAAGCGACGAGCAGATGAAGTAGACTTGGCACTTGTGGTTCTTGCCGTTGTTGAGGACTGCACCTGGCCCTGGGCCGAGACGAAAGAGTTCTGTGAACTCTGCTGTTGGCGTCGCGGCGTTGGCACAACAAAAGGGTCTTGAGAAAGAGGCTGAGAGATGTGCATAGCTTGAGAAGCAGGCATAGACTGTGATGAATTCAGTTGGGGCGAGCTCCGATAACGCTTCGAGGGTACGTTTTCCTGAGCAAGGCTCCCCGGAGTATTTCGCTTTAGTGTAGAATCATGTCCACTAGGTCGATGCAGCTCATAACCCTGAGTCTTCAGAGGCTCTTCGGGTGTACTGCTGCGATGCCCGTAAGCCTTGAGGCTGTATACGTGGCGATGAACGTAGTCTGGAGAGCTGGACCTGAAAACTCCTGGCTCAACTACATGCTCAGACTGTGCTTTTTGTGATGGAACACGGTACGTGGCACCCTGTAAGATCCGCCTGCCAGGTACCGTTGATCCATTAGGAGTGATAGGTGCTAGAATCCGGGAGCCTGTGTTTGCCTGCGACTTCGGACGGTCCTGGGAGGAATATGAAGGATTGTGAAGAGTATCCCGAGAAGAGCGCATAGGCGTCTGATAGTACTGGCCTTCTCGAAGAACGTTTTTTTCATCAAATTGTTCGTAGATCTTAGCGTGATTGGCATTTATAGTACTCTCCTCCAGTGGTGCCATGTCAATGAGATCGTCGGACGATGGAGGATCAGAGAGTGCGCTTGATGATCTATCTGCCTCACCAGATTGAACCATAAGGTCCCCGTTCAGATCAGGTTTTTTCGTGGGATAGACTAACGTGTGCTGGATATTTTGGGTCTCTTCTGTAGCAGGATCGGTGACAGAATCATCATTATCGGCGGGCATCTCATAGGCTTGCAGTTTCCGCGTAGCACGAGCATCGACCAGACCCAAAGAACCTTTGTCTTTGTGATGTTCTAGAGGATGATGTTTTACAAGGCCGGATTGTTGAAAAGATTGGTTTAACGGGGATTCTGAAGCGTCTGCAACATTGAGGACCGTAGTGTTCTGGCGGTTAGGCTTCTTCCTTGTCGTTTTCGCTTTCGCATCGGATGAAACGTTGCTCCCTGTGTCTATTCCTGTGAAAGATTGAGATAGTTGTGGTTGGGATTCCAGAGTGTAGATAGGAGTCTGCGGTTGAGATTGAGGATCCCGCACATGGATCTTGTCCACGGTAGTCTTGTGGTCATGACGCCGGGTCTCTTGCACAAGCATGTCAAACTTCTCCAGGGTAGCTCTCTTGTGTGCCTCTAGCTCACGTGTCTTATGCTCCGCAATCTTTTCGGCCTCTCTTAAGGCACTTTCAGTCTGACTGATACGACGCTCGAGTTGGTTATTACCCACGGCGGGAACTCCTGAGCGTCTTAGTTGCTTCTCTTGTGCTTCTAAAGATGCTCGCAATTTATTCATCTCGGCTTGTAGTCCTTCCTTTTCAGATGAATAAACTGCTTGAGCTTCGCTCAACTTGATTTCGTGAGCGCGAGAACGACTTAGCCTAGCCTCTAACTCTTGCTTCTCTTGTTTCAGATGCTCTAGTTGATGTCTCAACTCTTCCAATGCGTCCATATCCTTCTGGTGCGTAAAATCTCGTGTATCAACACCCTTCTTCATAGTCGCCAGCTTGGATTGTTCCACAGTCAGCCGCAGCGTCAATTGCTCATTTTCCTGCTTTAGGGCTTCCATACTGCTCTGCAGCTTTGTCAAGGATACAGTATTCTTCTCGTGTGCCGTGTTTGCAACGTCAATTTTCTCTTCAAGAACTGAGATGGTCAAAGCATCCTGCTCAAGCCGTTTTTCGAGACACTCTTTCTCTCGGGTGATACCTGCTACTTTTTGTGACAGATGTGTGTGTTCCTTCTGGACGTCGTGAAGCTCCTCGTTCTTAGAATCATATGCTTCCGACGTTTGCGTCAGTTGCTCTTTTAGACACGAAAGTTCGCATGTTAATAAAGTCACCTCGTTGGCACTCGATCGACACTCCTCCGAGTTCTGTCGCAATTGTTGCTTAAGTACGGTGATCTCAGATGATAGAGTAGATGCCTCGAGAGCAGATGACCGGGCTTGCTCTAACTTCATCTTTGCCTCTGCGTCTACTTTGCGCAATCCTTCAATCTCGAAGGCCATCTCACGGACCTTTTGTTCATCAAGGCGTATCTGACCTGCCGATTCGTTCTTCTCAGCTTGCATTTCTTGGAGAAGATCGTCTCTGACGTTTTGTTCGTATTTGAGCATGTTGATCTCTTCATGGAGGGCAGCCTCTTTCTTCTTTGATGTCGCCTGGCGCGTCAGATTAACTGTCTCATGGAAGTTTTATGGAAAACCTTACCTTAGCAGCCTCCAGTTCTGTTGCTTGGTTCTCCAAATTTTGTTGAGCACGGCCCAAGTCAAGAAGCTTCGCTCGCAGTTCTCCCTCGCTGATTTTGACTTGTCGCCGAAGGTCTTCCATCTCCTTTTCCGAATGTGAAGGGTCCGGTTTGGAGTTGCAAGCTTTATCCTTCCAATGTTCGATCTTTGACTGCATTACAGAGTGTCGGACTCTTAAATTCGTCTCTTCTTGTCCAAAGCTACCAATCAATTCCTCGAGCTTTATGCATTGTTCTTTTTGTGCTTCAAGTTGTTTGTAAAGGCTCTCATTAAGTTGTTGAGCTTTATGGTACTCTGAAAATACCTCTTCGTACTCCGGAACTTCAGTACGCAATGTGCTAAGTTGATTGCGAGTATGGATTCGGATTTCCTCGGTCGGATGTTTCAGCTGTTCGACGGACAAATTGATCTCCCCTACTTTGGAGATGATGCTACGGAGGATCAATAATAACTTAACGCATTTTACGAGAGCAACGTACCTCTCATGGACAAAACGCAGCATTCCTTCCGCTTTCCGAACATCCGTTGGAGTAAGCACTTCAACAGCTTGTAGCTTACGAAGGTTGTCCGCACACTCTTCCAGATGATTGCCCTGAAGTCTTGAATTGTTGTTGAAAGAACTCTCAATGACGCCTAATTTCTCGGTAATGACGGTTTGGCTGTTCCCAAGACCAGTCTGAATGGCTTGGACTGCGGGCAAAATGAGCTGCTCCAGATCCGACCGTCTCTTCTTCTCCTCTTCGTAAATGGTGGACAGCTCCTGGAGTTGGTTACTGACAGACTTGTGCTTGGATTCAGTTATCTTGAGCTGGTTGAAAGAGTCATCCATAGCGACTCGCATGCGTCGCTGACTAGTATCCAAAGCTTCTACTGCCTTTAAGAAGTCTTGCTTTAAAACCGCTTTTTCTTGTTCAGTCTCATGGACTTTATCTTTCACAAGTTTATTACATGTCTGGTGGTAACCTTCAGCCTGACCTTTGAGTCTAGCATAGTCACCCTCCATGCCTTTGACATACTTCTTCACTCGAGTAGCGGAGTCGGACATCTTCTGTACCCTACCCTGTAGATTGCTGTTCTCCATCTGCAGATTTTGAATGAAACTGTTCTGCTGGCTGATGGTCTCCTGCAAAGAAGCAATGGCGGCCTCGTGGGACTTCGCTTTGGCCTCAACAATGTCACGAGCTTTAGAGTCGCCAGCACGAAGGCACATTACCATAATGTTCAGTATAGCCTGATTCTCGGGGGTTTCAGAAGAAGATTCTTCGTTGCCGGTGATTCTCGAGGCTGACATAGCTGATGGGTATTTAGTACGCCTCTTACCCCGCGACTTGCTTATTCGATTGGATGAACTACGAACAGGATCCCCATGAATCGTAGGATCATAAACTTGCACTTGATTTTGAACTTGAGGAAACACAGTGTGAGGATCAAGTAGGTCCAGTTGGGCCTCGGAGTGACAAGCGCCAGGAGGGGGATCGCAAACCTCCGGCTGAGGCTCGACCTGTAAGTAACCCTCTTGAGTGTGAGCTTCCTGTGCGGTGACATATGTCTCCGGGTTATTACAAAGATTATGCGAAACCAGGTGAAGCTCTCCGCGGTCGTAAGCTTTCTTTGTGGTTGCACCATTCTGAAGCTCATCATCATGACCACGAACAACAGCGTGAGGATTTTCAGAATAATGAGTATCATAAAACATTGTGCCAGCCGCTGAGTTCTCATTTTGAACAGGCGAAGCAGTCTGCCGATGCGATTTCTCTCGTGGGACGAATGGTGCAGTGTTATTGTTCGGCTCTGTAGTTGTTAGGCCGGGAGGATCTTCCATTGTCATTACTGGAATCATGGCCGTCGAGTCTTTTTGATGCTCGAGTTTCGAAAGGTCGTTGTATTCGCCACGTTGATCCATAGGTAGACCTTCACGAGGTGTAACCTGGAATGATTCTTCTAGAATCACATGGACAGCGCCCAATGCCGGTAGCTCATTCTCCTGCAACACTGAGTGACCATGGTCTCTTTGGATTACGCAATCACGTTCTGGGGCAGGAGCATCGGGGTCCATGATCAACTGGCGCTTCGGCGGCCAAGGCGTAGAGGTATCAAGACGGCGCGACTTCGACTTTTGTCCCTTCCCCTTCTTCGTCTTCTTAACCTTGGGGCGACTTTCAGGGCGTGTCTCCTCGGCTTTGCGATTATTAGGGGCCGAATGATGTTCGGAACTGCATAGATAGGTCAGTTTAAACAAGAATACAGGGAAACATCATGTTCTAGAGGCTTCAAATACCTAGGAAGTTTTTCTGAGCCTACGCTAACCACCACTGTAGGTACCGTATGCAACATACTGTTTGCATCGACCCCAGGAGGCACGAGTGAGCTCTGCACCACAGGCAAGCCTTGGTCATCCGTCTGTAAGACAGATAGGTCTGGAAATGTATCATCTCCGCCATTCTCTAGATGCTCGCGTTAGGATTTAGTAGATAGATTGACAGTGCACTTACCATTTGCTGGAGCTCCGTCGAGTATTTCAGGAGCATTGCTATGGAGGGCCGGGGAGAGCGGCTTCTGTGAAACGGCTGCATCAAAAGGATTCGACTTGAGAGGCATTTGCCGCACAGACTTAGCGAGGGAACTCGGATTCATGAAGGGTGAGAAAGTAGATCCTTCCGCATCTTTCGGCTTCTCGAAGAACTTGATTCCAAATGTGGGGTCAGACGTCGTGGTGTCTTTCTTGGAGACCTGGAGACGCCTGATTAAAGCTTCCTCATCCATTACTCTCTGCTCTGAGTCCTTCCTGACAGTGGATCTATGATCGTGTCCCAAGCCATTAGGGAAGTCCTTGGAATGCCGATCGTACTGTGTCTCAGGGACAACAACTTGACTGTCAGGTATTTGGACAACACATTCGTTGTCAATATGCTCTTCGTCAATGAAGTCCACAATTATCTCATTGCGCAGGTGTGAAGGGGGATGAGCCCTAACCGGTTGCTTCCCTTTCGGGTCAGACATGGTGTCTGCGAGCCGATGCGGGTGCCTGAAGCACCGGCGGTTTGCAATTTCGACGGAAGTGACTTTTGTAAGAAACAGAAGCACTAGGTGCGATGACCTGAATCGGGTTGGAAGGAAGTGTGGGAGGTGAGAAATGTGGTGGCGGAGGAGGAGGAGGAGGAGGAGGAGGAGGAGAAATGGATGTGCGAGGGAGTGACTGCTGTGTTGAGCACCTTCCGCTGAAAGCGAGCAAGTCGCGATTACTGAAAATGCAACCTGAAGACAAGCCAGGCTACTTTCTGGCATGTGAGGGATATTTGCACAGTATTTAGTAGTTTTTTTCTTATCGTTTCCCCTCTCAGCATTGCTCAGTCATTTGCTGTCGAGTATTGGAATGGGCAATACCCTCGCAGCCGCAAGCACTTCTACACCGCACCGTATAGCGCTAAAGTTGCACGCTTTGAAAAGAGGGAACAGCCGTGATTACAAAAAGAGGATTTCTGCACGGCCATTTGTCACATCCGCGACCTGAGTTACTATCTTGAGGTATGCATGTACAGTAGTTCAAACTCTTCAATAAGTATCGCAAGCTGGTCCAAGAACATAGCACAGAAACTGAAAGGTACTTGTCTTGAGCAAAGCTCATGGCGAGTACGATTTCTACCTGTCCTTTCTAGTGCTTGTTACAGAGGGCATTGTATGCGGAGCCTGGGGACCGGTTTTGGGAAACTCTAGCTGTAGAAGAAGTTCACAACGAAGAATGAAGAAAAGGGTCTTTGCGCAAACGTGCGAGTCAGATACAAGTGGGCATTTGCGACACCCAAGCAGCCATGTTGCCATGTGAGATGGATTTGCTTCGGCTTCGAACTGCTCTTCCCTCGCGTACCTGGCTGGGTACATGTCGGCAAAACGTAGGCTCCCACTCTTGGCTTCTTCTGAAGTGCTTTTGACCACCTTGATACTTTTTATAGGTTTGTATCAACGAGCCCGGCTTTCGATAGCCAGCATGCGAGTGTGAAGGGTACTCTATCTTTTTAGCCAGGAGGCGGGCTCAGCTCAACGACCAATGGGATGTCAGTATTGAGAAGCCTTGATTGGCTCTGTGTACGAAGCGGAACTGTGTTAAGAGACTAGATAAGCCTTATGCATGGTTAAAAAGAGGGCACGACATTGTCTCTTTTGAGCAGTTGACTCACTAACCCATGCTTTCAGCTGTTCGCTGATTCGGGAGAACACGATAGCCCATGCTTTTCCGTTGATGCAGACATTTTCACGCATATCAGAATGCTCATGCTAGCTCGCAGACGACCACACATCCTCCCAAGCATCCATGACAACCGCGCCGCCATGTGTCGCAACGACTAAAAAAAATCGCCTCGTCCCGTCGTCCCACGTCCAGGTTTCGGCTCTCTGCCCCTGTTGGCAAAACACGCAGCCTGGGCGTGCCTGGCGGCGCTTACACACAGCGCAGAAGGCCAATCAGAGGCACCAGCGCACCCCTGTCGCAATGTGATTCTCCCGCCTCAACACCATGCCCTAGATACGCGCCCGCCCTCGCCCAATCCGCTCCATGCACAGCACCAAGCCCTCAGCATTGTGAACCCAGCACCCGCAAGTCTCTGTGCTGACCCTGGCGGCTCCCCCGGTCCGTCACACTGGCAGCATGGTTAACCGCCCGCGCAGCACCCGTCGCGGGGTAGGGCCTACGACCGCGCGCAAATATAGGGACGGCTGCTCGCTGATGTGAGGAGAGTCGATCTCCAGCACACAAGGCACGCGATTGTGGTGTGCCCTCGTACCACCGGACCCCAATTCCACCTCGTATCCTTTGCACCGCACCACGCCACACCTAGTCGCCATGGTCAGGGCTTGCGCTGCATTCTGCCTACTCTCTCTGCTTGTGCTTGCACAAAAGGTCGTCGCTCAGGACCCGACGCCGACGCGGAACACAGATACTGCCGCTCATACCCCGAACACTGGGTACAATGGCGGCGAAGACAACCCTATAGATCCTAGCGATGCGGGAGCAGCAGGCGCACAGAAAGGTGGCTTCTCGCTCTCCAAAGGCGGACTGGCAGCCATCATCGTCGTCATCAGCCTCGTAGTCGTCATTGGGAGTAAGAGCTCACCGTCCCATCCATCCCGAGACCTAAGTACTAACTCATTATGTAGTCTCTTCCGCAGTGCTCTTCTGGCTTGCAAAGAAACGCCAATGGGACGTCCGCCAGTCTCTGCGTCGCGCATCTCGCCGTATTACAGGCCGTTCGACCGCCGATTTGTCTGCTACCAAACGCCAGAATCGCCGGACGGGCGTTCGCCTCGACTCACCTCCGGTACCGCGTCGGAACAGGCCTGGACAGGAGAAAGATATCGAGAAAGGACTTTCCGAGGACCCGAAGCGTGGAAAGACAACGACAAACATCACCAGTACCTTTGACGTCGATACTCCTACCCCCAAAGGCTGGAAAGGCATGACTCTGCCGAGGACGAAGTGAGCAGGAAACTAGCCAGCACTTTCTCTTCTGGAGTACAGCGAGACGACGTGAAGTAATCGGAGGAACTGAGGAATAACTCAACCATGGCGGTCTCGCCTTGTGCGATATGCAGCTGCGTCGCCGGCTCCAATGCCAATGACGCTTGCGCGAAGCCAGTTCAATTCGATGACTGGTTGGGTTTGATACGCTCTATCTCATGAGTATGACGCTTAGCTTTCGGTGCAATGATGATATGGCGTTATTCACTGTATATTTATTAGACACAAATCTTGATATCCACTTATGTTTCAGTAGACCAAACGGCTCGCTTATAACAAAAATCCCGTTTATCCCAGTTCTCATCTTCATCTTATTCTCGGAGCATGTTCCATTGCCACCTGATTCAGTTCGGCCACTAGAAGAGCCATGCATCCCGTGTTTCATTTCGCGCTCCTACTCATGGTTTCCACGGGATGATATCAAACGAAACCGATTGCGCGTCACGAGCCGCTAAGGCACATCTGTCGATCAACTCTAACCGCCATGCTGGAATCCCACAAGCTTACGAATTTACGGCGTAGTCGACCTTCGCACGAATTTCATGGTATGCGGCACGACCTCGCTAGACTACGGGTCATAAAAGTCTAGCGCATCCGATGCCTTTATTGGCGTAGCGCTTATGCTGGGAGGTAAGACGACTCAGACCTTTGCCTGTGAGAAGCAGCACTAACATCTTCGAAGGATGTTTCTAAGTTGTGCCCCAATCTTACGCTGCTAAGGGGTAGCACAGAGCTTTATAAAGATGTGTTTCCGCCATAAGCCTTCTGACTTATACTTGCGTCCGCTGCCACCACATAACCGTGCCGCGTATGCAGACCGACAAAATGAGTTATAGCAATACCAAGGTTGCCATTGTAGGAGCAGGTGAGGAAGATCTCCCTGAAATGAGAGGGGATGGAGTTGACAACTAAGACAGGCCCTGCGGGCATGGTAGCACTGAAGGAGTTCAGAGAACTTGGCTTCGACGTCACTGCTTTTGAGAAGAGAGGTGATGTTGGTGGGGTGTGGTCGTGGACAACTGATGCTGGTTCCACGACCGCACTGAAGGAGACAAAGTTGTGTAACAACAAGTACTCGGTAAATCCTTCGTTCCTGATGCGAATTATGGTGCTAATAACACCCTGTACAGCTGACCATGAATGATTATGCATTGCCCAAGGGTATGGATCCATCTACGCACATGCACGCATGCACGAATGCCTCACTTTATGAAAGCTAATAGGCAGGATCAGACTTCCCATGGATGGTTTCAGCCCCCGAACTGGGTTCCTACCTCCGCGACTACGCCAAACATCACGATCTGTACCGCAATATACAGTTCGGCAAAACTGTCACAAAACTCACAAGAGATCACTCTGATCAGAAATGGCAACTCACATTGTCCGATTCACCCTCCACTTCCATCCCCTTCGATAAAGTCGTGTGGGCCACGGGCGGTTTCGTCAAACCAAGACGCATCACCATTGCTGGTCAAGACAACTTTCAAGGCCAATTTTTGCACTCCTCACAAGCGCGCGATTTCTCTGCATTCAAAGGCAAGAATGTCGTTGTACTGGGCATCGGCAACACAGCTGCAGACGTCACAAACGCGCTCGTTCAGAACGACGCCGGCAAAATCCATTTCTCGCATCGGCGCGGCGCGAGAATTTTACGACCCTCGGATGCGAAGACTGGAATCCCTTCAGATATTATGCTGACAACCAGTCTGGTACCTATGACGTGGTGGTTGCAGAAGAATATGCCGTCTGCGTACGGGTGGGTTATGGACAGCGCCGTCGCGCAAAACTTCAAGGAGAGCTGGGGAATTAACAAGCCGGAATGGGGACTTGCGCAGTCGCCGAGTATGGGAGACGGACAGCACGTTGTGGTTTGCAGCCAGGATCTTGTGCCAAACATCAAGAGTGGGAGAATACTCTCGGTGCCAGGCATCAAGCGGATCACCGGCGCGAAGTCGGTAGAATTTGACGACGGACAGGTAGCTGAAGACGTCGATGTCATTATCGCATGCGTAGGCTATGACGACGATATGGATATCCTGCGCGAACCTATTGAGTTCAGTCCAGCCCAAGACGACGGTCCGGCCCTTCCGAGCTTGTACATGAATATCTTCCCGCCGAAATATGCCGATTCGTTCGCGCATATCTCACTCTCACACTTGTTGGCGCCTCAGATACCAGGTCGCGTGCTTGTTGGCCTGGCACTTCCTCAAATTTGGGCTGGCCGTTCTTCTCTACCGCCTGTCTCCACGATGAATGCCTGGATAACAAAGCATCAGTCCTGGGTTAGGATGAGGATGAAGAAGGCGGGTCCGAATGGGAATGGATACCAAGAGATTGATAATGGAGAGTGGAGTTATTTCATGCATGAGGCAGCTGGTACGGGCTTGTATGAGCACCTTGGGTGGGGATGGAAGGCTTGGGGATTCTGGTGGAGGGACAGAGAGCTGTATCGCGCGGTGAGCAACCTACCTATATGTCCTTATACGTACAGCATATTTGATTTAGGGAAGAGGAAGCCGTGGGACGGAGCAAGACAGGCTGTCATTGATGCATATAATGATTTGAAGGATCTACAGAAGGGAGCGGAGATGAAGCAGAAGTGAGGTGCATACACATCACCCACAGGTCTATTTTCAAATGATAAATATATAATCCTTGTACTACAAATAGCTTGAGTTAATGGTATCCAAAAATCAAGGAGGCGCTGGAGCCGATGGCACCGTGCTTCCTACGTTCGCGTTCGATAAGTGGTTTGAAAACAGAAAGAAATATGCAAACTCCATGAGAAGAGGGAGCCATGTAGCCACTGCCAATATCTGCCCAAAGTTCCACTCCGTGTCTCTGGTAACGCCACCAGCATCATGCATCGCTTCTGTGCGCAAAAACCAGAGCCAAGCTAGCTGGATCAGCATCATAGCAACACTGAACGTCCGGATTGTAATGTTAATCCAGTGTCTACTGTATGAAGTAGTAGTTCGCTGTCCTGCTGCCGTCGTCCTAGACGACTGTTGTCGTTGACTTGAAGAAGGGGTTGATCGTGATCTCGCAGCTCTTCTCCCGAACCAACGCATCCCACCCAGCATTGCGATGCCTACAATTGGCACAACTAGTAGAATGATTACCAGCGCCTTCACGTACCTTGGCGCGATCACATATACATCTTGGCTCAGATTAAGGTCCCACGATCCACCAAGGTCAAAGTCCGGATCCGTGGTCCTCATTCCCTTTACGAAAATCAACCATATTGTCACTAAGCAGAACACGCACAAGACGACTCCGAGGACCCTCCGAAAGCCATTTCTCCCTTCCCATCCAGTTTTGATATGTTCTGGAGTTATTGTCTTTCCCTCCCAGTCAGGTAGGAGTGTGTGCAGGACTAAAACAGGGAAGATGGAAAATGTGGGTGCGAGTATAAGGAGCTCGTTCATATAGATGTCAACAAGGGAGCTTTGAAGTTGATGGATAACGAATATGGTTATAGCGGCTGTTACGATGGCGTAAGAGAGGATTATGGCGGTGGCGAAGAGAGAGTGAATGGAGTATTTCGTTGCGGTTCGAAGCCTGGAAAGAAGGTCCATGCTAGAACGGCGTAGGCGACCGCCGGGAGACGAAGTCGGCGAAAGGGGAATGTAGTGTGCGAGAAGGTAGATGATAACAAGACTGGCTTCAATGGAATAAGATATCATGACCTACGGTGTGGAGCGTTAGTTGTAAACACTTAAGAATGAGAACTGTCGGAACGTACGCCTGGTCCGGCGATATCTGGATCACCCGCTGTAAGTAACTCCTTTCTCAGGAATTTAGAGCATTTCGATCGGGGCCCTTGTAGCATTGCCTTGTAGGAAGGGTCCTGGTGGACAGCCGTATTATTTCCGGAGATTCTCGTCGCATTCGCGCAGAATGAGATATCGCCAGCGCAGTACCAGTGATTGAACTGACATGTGGTCGGCCGAGCCTTGCTATCCAGTGCGCCAACAAGGAAGGCTCGCGCGTCATCTAGATCTAATTTACAATAGTCTAGCTGCTTTTCTTATAGGCGACTCATGTCAGTGAAATCGAAAGTGTGCCGCGACGGAAAAGCACTCACTTTGTCGTCATGGCTTAACATACTTATTGCATTCTTCAATTGCGTTAAAAGCTTCAAGATCAGGTTGCCAATCTCCTAACATCCAGTTGTCCTTCTCATTGTCGTCACACGAATCAAAGCTGATATCCCCACAAGTCAACATCTCAGATGTATTCCCAGCTAGTTTTATCGGGGCAAGGATAAATGTAGGTGTGCTTGATGTCCTTTGAAATCCTTTATCCTTGAGCAGGCTTCGCTCTTTATAAGAGCACATCTTTCTCACATGTTCCTTGAATGGAGGGCCTCACAGTATGTCGTCATGATCGCTGGGGTGACCATACAGGCCTTGCAAAACAGGAGGCTGTTTGATAGACTGTCAGCGTGGGTGAGAAATTCTTGGGGTCCAAAACGTCCGATGCTCATTTGTGTTGCAGGTTCGACCCTGGTCCTTTGGCAGCCACTGGTATGATGTAAACGCGTGTTTCGAAGATACCGACCCCCTTTTATGTGTTCATCGCGCCACACATTTTTAGAGAAGGACATGGCGGCCATTGAGTGAGGGAGACGCAAGGTAAATAGATCGATGAAGGTACTGCACAAGACTGAAGCTTGGGAATGTACGGAGTGTGGCCATGTGAACTATATGGTATAGTGATCGTTTCATCGAGTTTGCGCTATGTAGTGTCGTGTACTTTCTCTGTTGCAGTGAGAGAAGCGCTTCGCAATTGTATGGCCTACAGTTATTGTAACAGATGCGCGACCGACTACAGGAGAAAGATTAAGCAACACGTAAGGGTAGAAATGAGGTAGTAGTCGTAAATTCGTGTTATCCTGTAGCAAAAGAGGTATATGCAGGAACAAGTCGCAGTCAAAACAGTGTCGCCAACAGGAACTAGCAAGAGCATCCCTCCATGGTGCCAGCATAAATCCTGCCTGGCTCAATTCTGAATGCAGTCCCAAATCAAATCGAGATCCTCCATAAGCAGTTTACCCGATCGCTCGAAGATCGTTTATGCGCCACCGAACACCAATTCAACCGTAGAATTGTCCAAGAAATCATTTTGTCATCGTATGCGCTCCTCGTTTACATGACGGTGCAAGGTATGCAGCAGAAGCTGCAGTCATCGCCGCAATAGCACGGCAGCTTGACTGGTCCTGGCTTCACGATCGAGGAAGTGGTAGAGGAGACGGAACCCTTGGTCGAGGCAGGCATGATTTCGAGTGATGAGAGTAACGATTGAAACGAGGTATGCGGTGTCAAGAGATCGCTCTTGGGTGAGAGTAAGTTCGTGGTATTGTACTATGTAACTGTGTCAGTCAGCATTCAGCCCAAGACAGGAGATGGATCGGACAGCTGTCAAAGCTGCCAAAGAACGCTATTGAACGTACCGTAGGTGCAATGGTGCCAAGGGTGGACAGAGGTATAGCGATTGCTTAGAGTCGGAGTGGAAGAAGCGTGGTCACAGCAAACAGGGCGATAAATACGCCTCGTACCATGTTGCCGTCTTGGTAGGCTAGCCTGCGACAGCTTGGCGCGCACGGTGGTGACGTAGACGGTGGCAGTGCATCGTGGCGGTTCGCTGCCAACCTTCCCACACCACGAACCAGGTTGAACAATACGTGGGAAAAGCGTGCACACGGGAGTGATGGTCTAATTGTTATCATTGAATAGTGGTCTAATTATCTCATATGCGCATCTATACTAGAAAAATTCCACCCAGACTGCAAAGGGGTATTGCCGACGTGGACAGTCACAAACTATGGCCTTTTGTTGAACCACAACAGACTGAATTTATAGACTCCTCCTAAACGTCCCTCCAAGTTGGCTCACTGTGCTCGTAAGGAGTTTTGACCGCTGATACGGGTTAGCGAGAGATGGGAATCAAACGTGGGAAGAACTTGCCATGAGAATCACCAAACGGATCATCGTCATCCTCCTCAGGTTCAATCTGCGGCTGCTTGCTTGGAGTAGGGGCCGGTGGCATGGGAATACTGGCTGGCCTCGGTGGTTTGGCCGGTGGGGCTTCTTGTATGCTCAAACCTGACATAGACGAAGTAGGTAGCGATGAGTCTTCGTTGTCACTATCGCTGTCGTCGTCTATGCTTTTATCCATGATCTCGTACGCCATGAGAGCCTTCACAAGCTCATCGTTTGCGTTCAGCAGACTGCCAATATACTGTTCCGATTCCACAAGCTGAATATATCGCAGGATTCGGCGTCGAATGAGCTTGCAGGTTTCAAACCGCTGGCTGACTTCTTGGTTGTCGCTGACGCGCTGAACCTCACGATTGATAAGCTGGAGTGCATTCATAAGACTGTTGCTTGCAACGGTGGCCGACGCAATGGTTTCGAGTAGTTGGCCCTTCTCCCTCTCCAAGTTGAATGGCTTGCTTTTGTTCTTCTTGTCTTTCTTGTCTTTCCTAAACAGAGAAGAGCTGGGTTGCGCAGCGCTGCCAAGGGCAACTGTTCGTCCAGAGGACGAGGACTGTGGAAAGTGGGAGGGTGGTGAACTCTGCCGATGGGTTGTTGGTGACGCTGGAGGTGACGAAGCATTTTCCCGCTCCGCCTCAGCCTCGTTCTCTCTGACAACACGAGACTGGTGCGGTTGTGGGCGCTTGGTCCGGGGCAGTTCCTTGTAGAGCGTAGCAATTCGCTCAAGACCTGGAGTTCCCTTATATGCAACGGCCCATTGACGGAAGAGAACGTTGACCTTGTCGCGTACCTCCTTGTCCACCATTTCGTCCTTGGCCATCAACCTGAGCCGTTCCAGAAGCGGTTCATCCGCGAAGCCCTTCTGGAACCTTGAACCCGCATTTTGGATCAAACCATCCAGGATGATCAACGCTCGGAGTTGGCGGTGAACGTTTCCATACTTACTAGCCCCCAGGTTAGAATGGTCAAGGTCCACGAGCCGGTAGCATACAGCTTCTTCCGAATGGCGCGAGCCGCTTCCGTGGGACCAGACTCCTGAATCCGGATAACCTCAATGAGGTCTGGGAGTCCACCAATATCCTATGTCCTATGTCAGGATGAATATCCTCTAGGCATGGAGCAAAGGACTCACATTTTCGTCATATTGTTCGCTGGTTAGGCGATCGATTTGAACCGTGACAGCCGAGAAAGGCTTCTTCTGTTTGCGTGTCCATTTTCTCAGTACTTTGCGACATCGTCTAAAGAAACACAACGGGCAGGGGTTCTCGAAGAAAGGGGCATCCCGGTAGGCATTGGGAGTCTTGTGGTGATGGAGAGCTCTGCGAAGGTTTCTCCGCTTGGTGATAGGCTCAGGCTCAGGCTCGTTGACATGCTTCTTGAAGGCTGAGTGTTCTTTATGGATCTGAATCTCTTTGCAATCCGCGCAGATGATGTATTTGGGAAAGAGTTCATCCTTCTCATCCTTCATGCCAAGCTTCTCCGTGGAGTATGGGATAGTGGAAGCCATTACGAGCCAGGGAAGACAATGACTAGGATACAAGGCGCGAGGAAGGTATGGATGGCGGGGTATGGACAAGGTAGGGAGGTGCTCAGGAGGACGTATATACGAAGGAACTGCCTAGGAACACTTACCGGCATGTTTCAGTATTGAGATCGAGTGATGGGGCCTTGGCCGTTAGCTAGTTGCTATTAATGAGTTGACTACTTCCTGCACTGTCGTTCTGATGCGGCGATCCTCTGTTTGGACGAGTCCAATGCGGGCGTGCACAGTAACGTTGTGGCGCGGCGTCAGATCGCGTTGGAGATGAGGTCAGAGAAGGACTGAGGAGAGCCGATGGTGCAGAAGCGTGGACGGGCGACGCGGGACCCCAAGCGGGACGTCTGACAAGTGCAAAGGAAAGGTAAGAGGCTAACCTGAGTGAAACTTCGGTACCAGAAGACGAGTATGGGCGCGGCTCGATGGCTGGAATAAATAGAAGGGTGAGGCGTTTACCTCAGCGGGCTGTGAATGAAGACGTGAAGCCGGAGAGCTGCGCAGCTTGGGCGGGCAGCAGCCGCGACCACGCGCCCGCATTTGGCGGGGCAGGAGCCACCAAGTCTCTGACTAAGGAGGGGCACGCTCCACACTGATGCACAACACACGACCTCAACACCATTCATGCGTCATGCAAGTGTGACAACAGTGTGCTGTCGACATGGCTCAGCACCGTGGATGGGACCCGGACGTGACGAGGATCGCAGGTGAAATCGCGTAGGCAGTCCGCTGCGCACCTCATCTCGACTTCTCATGGTCACAACGGAACCCAAGGTACTGACTATGCATTCCCAGGGCACAGGCCGATGCATACCGTCTCCCAACCAGCTTTACACCTATCAATCGGCCTGGACAACAGCTTCCCACCCCGCATCCCTCTGTAGGCTTATCTCGGGCCGATCAAACGCAGACAGTAGACAGCACAGCACAGCGTAAACAACACAATCCAATCATTGCACAATACCTAGGCCTAGATGCAACTAAGGAGCCTTCGCACCTGGCAAGGTATACCCCTACGCTGCCTCCGACGCCGACAACGCCAACGAAGACTCTCAAAAGGAATCGAGAGGCAAGTAACCCTTCAAAAGCGGAATGTCCAACACAGTCCAAGAAGCCTAAACAAAGGCGTATTTCCGATGACGTTGTGGGCTTTCGCGCTACAAAAGCGGTACATGGTACCAAATCCACGCGCAAAGATGTGACTCGTTCTGCTGTTTCATCCTCCTCGCTCAATGTCACCAAAAATAATATTGGTCCACCTAACGGAACTAATGAGCATGTCATGGAAACGCGACTATCTTATCGTGGAGCTAATGCGACTGGAAAGGGTCCTGCCCAACTATCAAGTGCCACCAGTACGACTACACTGACTCAAACCTCTGCTAACGACACCGTTTCCTCACCTAATTCTTCTTCCTCACTCGCCGTATCCAGTGCAGGCAATGACCAATATTACATTAATCAACAAAATCAAGACAGCATTGCTGACGAGTTCTTTGACGATGTCTTCGACGACATCGATCTCGGCAGCACAATAGGCCCATACGCAACTAGTACGCAGCCGCAAGACGTTCAGAATGCCTTCGGCTGCTCTAGCCTTATAGACAGCTCGGCTACCGTCTGCGCGGATGGAGTCTTTCCATTAACGCCCAACTTGACAGATGACTTCAATTTGTTGCTTGAACCGAATGGAGACACTCACGAAAGCAATCCCGAACCCGTCACAACCAGATCTCCTGTTCTCAAAGCTCCCTGCGTCAGCACGGTGCTAGGGCCGTCCGGCAAGTTCATATCGCCAGTCACACAAAAGACTAGAGATCTCATCCGCAAAGCGGTAATAGCCAGTTGTCAGAACGCGGATCGCAAACCCATTGTCAGACCTTTATTCCCAGGTCCAACCCGGGACCGCTCGCCCATCGTTGGCTTGTCGTCAAAGCTACTATTGAGGACATGTTTCCGCATCGGTGAGGCTATTAACCAAGCTAGCAAGGCTACCAACCACGGGCAGAACATTATGTTCGAGCTTTACGCAAGAGTGCTCTGTTCGGAACGTGAGGCAGTCAAACAGCACTTCGTCTTCTCCGACCTGTTCCACGAACGACCACCGTATTTGAAAGGCGAGTATGACGCAGCAATCTGGGAACAAGTGGAGCTCTTCAACTACGACAGCGGACGGTTTCTCTCGAATGCAAAGATGTGTCGATGCGTTGGGAAGATAAAAAAGAATGGGAACAAAGAATGGGTCATGGTCGTGCTTAGCATCTGGGAAGCAACGTGGGAAGATATAGATTGGGTGGAGGGCATTATCAGTTCGTGAGAATTATGGTGCATCTTCTTTCTGACAGATGGGTTTTAAGTGCGATTTGGTGGCTAATGAAGCAAATGAAGCGATGTCCATAGAATCAAGAGTCGCAGCATGTCTAGCTATACAAAATATCAATGACCTGTAATTGGGCTTAGATGTACAGATAGAGCAGTCTTGGTTGCAGCATTTTTTGGAACGATTTCGAAAAGCGTGGTAGTTTGATTGGGACAGGTACGTCTGTAGGTTTCCGCTGTGTAATCCAAATCACGTGGCGCTCCTGGGCACTTTCCCCGCCCATTGCATTGCACAACCGCAACACCGACCACCCTTCTGCAACTGATTGATATGTTTGCATTCTGTGATTATTCTCGTTGTAGGCCAATCTCGCCACGAATAATCAAAGCCCGACATGACGCCAACGGTGGACGAGACCAGACATGAATCCGCCGACGAGCGCGACGAGGCCGCGCCTGGCCTGATACCAGTATGCACTCCTCAGAAGTCAAAGTCGCCCAAGGCACGCTCCCTTTCCGATAGCACGCCGCATCTCGAACCGTCGCCCAGGTTTCGCGAACCCTTCCGCACGTCGAAAGATGACCACACCATCATCGCGAGCCCGCGTACTCCTCGGCGACCAGAGCTCCTCTCTAGGGGACTGTCGCTGCAGATGCCCTCTCGGGAGACGCCCATGCCCAGCCCCGCACACTTCGCAGCGCGAGTCCCTCTTTCACCGCAGTTAGATTCCCGCAACACGTATGCTTCGCCTGCTTCACTTCTCCCGCGTCGGTCGCGCGGCGCCGAGTTCTCCAGAGCTTGCACCAACCTTCACCACTCGACCCTACCCGACCAGTCGTCGCCCGACTCGTCGCCCACGATCACACAGAAGGGCATGATGATCCCATCTCGCAAGCCGCGGGGAAACTCGATGGTGTTGGACTCACCCAATGTTGGTTTACAAACATGGGGAAATGGCGACAGAACAGCAGCATCGAGCTCTGTTGGCAGCATCAACATGCTCGGATCGGACGATTCTAGTAGTGCGTCCGACGAGGGTGATCCAATGGATTACAATGACGACCCCATGTTGATGACTCCCCAGGCGGTCAAGAACCCACCCTTTGGGGGTCCGCCTGCAGGAACTAGCCCTGGCATGTGGTCAAACATGTTCTCCCCAGGCCACATACCGACTTTTATGAGCATACAACGTGCCCGATTGCGCAAAGGTCGAAGTAGGAAAAGTTCCAGCTCTGCTAGCGGTCACAGTTCTATGGCGAGCCCAGGACCAACGTCACCGCCGAATGGCAAGAGCGAGGGCTACTTTTCGCGGGAGTCTGCAATAAGGAAAGCGGGGTCAGGATCCCGTCGGGAAAGTCTCTCTCTTTTCACCAACGACCTTCACATCTCCTCGGGCAACGACAGCGGAGATGAGGCAGTAACCATGCCGCAGACGCCGGGAGTTGTGCGCAGAGCTGTCACGCGAAGAGGCAATTTACTAGTGAGTGACGCCAGCAGTGCTGTTACAACTGAACGCTAATCAGTCCAGCCAAAATCGAGGCAATTCGGGCGCATCAGAGCCGAGCTGTTAGAAGAGTCCGCACCTGTCGATAGTGAGTTTCGCCGCGAAGCCGAGATCATTCGTCAAGTTCGCGAAAGCGATGCGGACCCGGTCACAGCACAATCATCACCAAACCTACTACCCACTGTTCCCGGCCTCGATGGACCACTGGAGGGTGTGCCTGAAGAAGGGAGCGAGAGTGGCATGAGCTTAGATAGCTCTACAGCCAAAGGCTTATTTGCTGCATTTGGACAGCCGAGAAATTCTAACGGTCGAGGCTTCTGGCAGCGTGATACCCCTGCTCAGACGCCCCCTCCTCCTTCGTTTCCACGCGCTGGCTCCTCTGCTGTTAGCGAAGACATTAGCATGGATTCTCCTACCGTTTCGTCGACCTCTACTTCTCTTCCATCTGCTGCTACTACTGTCCTATCCGATGGCTTTACTCACCCCGGCTCCGTCTCCCGATCGTCGACACCACAACCTCTTGCTCCACTAACCGCAGCTGATGGGCTAAAGAAGTCGAGCAAGCGACGCAGGGACGACGACCTTGACGAGTATTCGATCAAACGGCGAGCTGTCTCACCCGGCCTCAGCGTACATAACAGTCCTGTTCTATCCCAGTCTCCCGCAAACCGCGACTTATGGGGCTCCGCGAAGCTGACCAAAGAACCCTCTAGCGGGACCCTTGTGAGTGGGGAGAGATCGAATAGCGGAAGTAGTGTGACAATGACTCCCTCGTTGGGGCCTAAAAGAATTGGTTTGCAGGGCATGACCGACACTAGTGATGGACTCATGAAGATGAGCATCGAGTAAAACGGAATCGTATGTGGAAGGAAATTTTCTTGTTCTTTGTATGTGTATTGCAAGCGTGGAGTTCGAATGAGAACAGGGGCCGAAGAGCTCGGGCATTTAACGGCCATGGTCCTTTCAACTAATGTATACCCAGGGCCATGAAGCCCACCATCCTTATATCACTTTAATATTCCAATCAAATCTGGCTGTCCTCTGCTGAAACATGTTCATGTGCTGTGTAAGACTGTCAAGTTATCGTCAGTGGCGCCCTCGAAGGTGAAGGTCCAGTGCATGTCACTAAGTGCACAAACACAGTTATTGCATTGTACCTGAATAAAAGTATTGTCAGCCATATTGAATGTTTCACTGTTCTCATCTGTTTTCAACTGATCGACCATGAAAGATTATTATGAAAGCTGCAGCAACCAATGACGGGTGGGGCTGGTTGATCCCTGTAACTGGACCCCTCGCCAAGGCGGATCGTTCGTGCTCCAACAACGAGGTTCAGACGCCGCAGCCATTTGCGATTGCTATCCTACAACAACACTCGGGACTGGTCTTCTCAATCTTCTCATACACCCTCAGGACAGAACCATGTCAAGGACAGCTGCCCTCTCTTCTTTTGTCGAAAGCGCTCCGCCAGGGGAGGTACGTTACAGTCCCACCCCGCCAGACCTACCCTAACATTCTACAGCTTACCGACGTAACGAAAGGTACGCGCGTCTACCTCCTTCTTTTCACCCGAAAACACACGAACGCAGCCTTCGTCGAACTCATGTCCTCTAACCCTCATTAGCCATCAAAAACATCCTCGGCGAAGACTCAGTACAGAGCGAGCTGGCACCCGCGTTCGAGAAGTACAACGAGGAGCAATTTACCTTGGTCAAACTCCCTGGTAGCAGCGAAAGCGTTCTTGTTAGTTCATACAACTCGCTAGGCGACGGACGATACTACGACACAGAGAATCAGAGCTCGTTCGCGTATGATCATGGAAGCCTGGGTGGAACGGCAAGCGACGTGCGGAGTTATGTGCTGGAGAGCAACCACGAAGACCTTGTGTAAGACACCTTTGGTCCTTTATGACGCATGCAGCTTTCCAAAATGATGTGTTGCTTTAATTGTGGGGAAGCACAGAACTGACAACTGACAGAAAGGGACTGGTAAAGACCTTGAGGAGTCACGGTTCAGAGCACTACCCCCAGTACAGCATCGGCGTCTATCCAACCAACGACGACACACAGATTGCCCTCCTAACCGTCGCTTCCAAATACTCGCCCGGAAACTACTGGAACGGCCGCTGGCGCTCGTCATACCTCTACACCCCGTCCTCTTCCACACTCACTGGCACCATCTCCGTCGACGTGCACTACTATGAAGACGGCAACGTGCGGCTACTCACAACGAAGAACGTTAACTCGAAGGTCAGCGGTGGGTCGGCGGCAGAGGTGGTGAAGGCTATTGCGCAGGCAGAGAAAGCATACCAGGAGGACCTCAACAAGGCGTTTGGAGGATTAGCGGAAGGCGCGTTCAAGAGCTTGAGGAGACAGTTGCCGATCACAAGACAGAAGATTGAATGGGAGAAGATTAGCGGGTATCGGCTGGGCCAGGATATTGGAGGTGGGAGGCGATAGAGTATGAAAGAGAGACGGTCGAAAAGAAAACGTAGGGGCGATGACTGATAAAGTGACGAGTACGACGAGACGGTATGATGCTGTGTGGACCACGGTAGCAGATGTAGAACCTGGTCCAACAAGGCCTGTTGCGAAACGTGCGATGCAAGGCCAGTACACTTACTCAATGTTAGCGTACAATTACATTGAAAATTACCTAACAATCCGCTATATCGTCGAGGTTGTTCTCTTTTGATTCATCAATGCTTTTAAGGGACATACAAAGCTGGAAAGGGTGAGATGTTCAAGAGCACCGGTCAGCCATCATTTTAAGCGGTTGCTTCAAATAAGAAACCCGATCGGATGATGAAGCATTGTAAATCATTTCACGGCGTAGCAGAAAACATGGTATGAGAAACTACACGTATGGCTTTGGTCTAGAAACTTCGCGACAAACGCGAATTAGGAGCTAGGTATGGATGAACGGCGATAGCCACAGCGTAGCATGTCACCACTTCTTTGTAGGCTTTGCTGCCGGTACGCGGTGCTCCCGCCACTCGTGCTTCTTCCTTGCGTCCGATCTCTTAAATGTTTTATGGCAACTACTACATATTAACTTCTCTGAATTACCTGGGTTTCCGGCTGATTGGAGAATAAGTTCGGGGTGAACGCTTTTTATGTGGCGTTTGAGGTTCCCCTTCTGATAATGGCCAGCGAACTCAGACCTACAACCCGGGGCAAAGCACCTCAGAGGTTTGTTAGGCTCATTTACTTGCGGCGTTCTAGATCTATGGTAATCTTCCCATGGTAGAAGAGACTTCGGACCAGATGGCATGACGTGGGAGTGTTGGTCTGGCGAATGGAGATGCGATTCCACTGTGCTGCTGGCTGTATGATAGGCAGAGTCTTGAAGCGATCGCGTATCTCCCTGTGTTGTCATGACTAAATGGCTTGGTGGATAGAGGATCTGCCCGTTTGTTGGATCGCAATGGTTCAGGTCAGGATACACGAAGTTTTCTGGATTACGGAGGTTTGCTGGACTCCATGGTAGGCTTGTTCCGAGGATCCTGTAATGACTCGATTGATCACAGGGTGAGCCCTGGCGAGCAGTCTCCACAATAGGTGGTTCAACCGTATTGAAGACGCTTTTAGTCTACTAGCGGATTGGTCAGTCGACATCACAGTAGGCGCAAGCAAACTTACGCGACCAGTTTCGGGTGCACGACAACCCAATGGCTCACACGTGCGTGATGCTTCCAGGTTCGTATCCGTATTGTCAGAATCGGACTTGATTATCAGCTCATATGGCGTTTGATAAGGGCGGGACTTTCGGCTTTCATCCTCTTCGTTCTCCGCTAGAGCACTGTTACTATCTAAGCACACAACGAAAAAGATATTAGAAGAGAATACCATTATATAGTTATGGGTCACTTACCGCCCGCAATAGACTCGTCTGCTCCTTTAGCATTGACTAAGTCATAGAGCAGCCGCCATTGTCTTTCAGTTGCTTCTGGGCCCCGTGCTTGTTTTTGAGGATTCGTGCACTTCTCGCCTTTGTAACCGTGCTGTTTTTCGAAGATTTCTTTTGATATGAAATTCTTATTACACGTAGGACATAACTCAAGGAATGATACGTGACGAGCGCGCTTCATATGGCGTCGAACTTCCGCCATGGTGTCAACGGAGAGTCCTCGGCAGGAAAATTCCGAAGCACCACGAGTTTCTTCCGCATCACGCACCGGACAGTTGAGGAATCGCTTTTGTGGTAAAGAGCTGCGACGCGCCCCACGTTGCATCTGCCATGCCGGATCCAGGATGGGTGGTGTAAGTGGGCGCGATTGTCCATTATTTAAAGGAGGATATGAGGGCGAGGGTGTGGGTGCCGGTAAAAGAGGGGCAGGTCGCGAAGAAAACGTTGGCATGCTTGAAAAAGGCACTGGGTCCTGAAGAGATGAGACTTGTACAATTCTAAGTGATATGTGAGAGCTGACATACATAATTCGTTGGTGACAGGGAGTCATCGAAGAATTGTGCAGATACCGAGCCAGTCAACATGTCGAGCCTGAATGGGTCGGCGGATGCATCAAGCGGATATCCTTCAACTTCGACACTAAAATCTTGGGAGAAGGACAAGGGACCTAATGACGTGACGGAATAGTTGAATGCTTCATCGAGCTCGTATGGAGTGGTGGACAGAGAAGCGGGCGTTCTTTGTCTGTCTTCTGAGGAGGACGCAGGACTTCGTTTACGTTTTCCCATGGTACAAAGAAGGACACTATAATCGGAGTAAAGAAAGAAGGACCAGAGGACATCCCATGATGGACAGGAGAGGCATTTAACATGGCCGACTTTCGACGTGATTGGTTGATTTCAAGCGGCTGAGACGCAGATGTGTCTAATTGTCGAGTTGTCGAGTTGCCGAGTTGTCGAGTTGTCGAGAAACGGTTCATTGGGTTGCCCGTTTGTCTAGTTGCCTTATTGTCTGGTTGTTTAGATGCCTTGTTGCCTGAATTTGTGGACCGTTGTGAGTGGCTAACTTGATCTTGTAAGCGATATTTCTGCATAGCTGTGGCGATTATTGAACAGCGAACCATGCAAGCGGGTGCATGTTGACCGGAATGCGGTCATTCTTCCTATTTGCTGATAGCGAATAGATTTACCACTTGTTGGCTTGGTGAGAGATGTCAATTCTGGTCAACCACGCAATCAGACAACTATGCAGAATTACGCCTAAAAAAGCAATACGACTCACAAGCATTCTGTTCTTTATATACGTACTTTGGTTAGATGCTTCAAATCAGACGAGTTCCTCAGACGTCTAGCAAATAGCACCGACACTCTTGAGCCGCCAACCAACCAGGCTTGACCTAGAAGAACAACACGGAAGGCTGGCTCGTTAGATAAAGCGATCAGTGTGGATGAAAATCATGTGTCGATGTACCTACCTAGGTACACGCGCATCTATAAAATTGCGCAGCTGTTCGCACACGGTAGGTTTTGCCTTATGGGCATAGTCCTTTCAGCCGGTAACATCGCTGCAGCGCGATGCAACATGGAGTTATTTGGGCATGAGAACGAAGGTGAAGAAGATCCAACGTCAACACGTGAGGGGCGCAATTGTTTAAAAAAAAAGGCAAAAGCATGCATAGGGGATTGGCTCTTACTCCATGCACAAGCAAAAGCAATCACAAGATATAGTGAACGTGCCATTGAACAAAGCCCAAGTAGAGCGGAAGGATGAGAAATCGCATGCCATTGGTGAAAGGGGTATCACAAGATCTAAATATCGCTTGAACGCAGATGTACGCTCAAGCCCATACGCCTAACGTCCAGCTCGCTCTCTCGCCGGTTCCTCTCCCTACACCCGGTCCCATGCTTTGGCGCTGCGGCACCACTGACACCTCCTTCTCCTTGCTTGCACCTTGTAGTCCATGTTGAAGATATCGCTCCCGGTCGATTTCGACGATACCTCTAATCCGCTGCTGCGCCACCAGACTCGCGCCTACCCAAGCTCCCAACGTCTCGACACCACGCACGATGCCACCAGTAACACTAGCGGATGGCGGACCATTTTTCAAGGCGAATTGCGCTAGCCTTGCATCAATAGTGTCCTCTTCGGGACCTCGCAAACCAGCCGGAAGAGGGTTGTCTGGATCAAGCGACTCCGAAATTTTGTCGTCTCCTTCTTGTCTCCGTAACTCGAGAGCTTCTCTGTGTTGGCGCAGAACCTGTTCGTGCCGTGCACTGGCGGTGCCATAGTTACGCACAGGATCCCAACCTTTCGTCTGAACTAGCGCTTCGAGCTCGGAGAGGATGCGACTCTTAAGGCCTGGCATGGCAGAAACGCCGCCAGTGATGACGATACGTGACATGCACAAGCGACGTACATCTACCGGTAGAGATAGCAACGCCCGGTAGATGAGATGATGCAATGGAAGCTCATGATCATCGAATTCACTCAAAGCGGTTTCTGTAGCGAAAAGTGCATGTTCGGCAGGTTTAGCAAGTGTTGCAAAAGGCATAGAGAGTTCTGACGGTGGTGAGCTTTTTGGGAGTGGTATGGTTATCGTTGGCTCGGGGGTCTCCACTGCATCTTCAAATTCCTCGAGGATGGGCGATGAGCGCGCAGGGAAGTAGAGCGTCCTGCGGTTTGACCTGGGTCTTGATTTGCACCAACCAACGCGCGACAGAACTTCCTCAGCCTCTTCGAATGAAATATCATCGTTTTCTTGATAACCACCGTGTTCATCTTGTGCTGCGTTTAATACTTTTGCCATCTCTTCACTTAAGAGCTTCCCTGCTCGGATTGTCCGCTGCTCGTGCACTTCACGATACTCACAGACAGCAGTGACAATTGTCTCAGCCCATCCAATGTCCACCACAAGCGCGGATCGTAACCCGGCGGCAACAGTTGAAAGAACAGGTGAGGACATAAGAGTGATGCTTGGTGCCTGGAAGCTTCCAAATAAAACATTCAGCAACGTCGACAATAAAGGATGCGGCATCTTAGATGGCATGCCTAGGAGAATTCGGCGCGGTTTCGTGTCGAGCACAAAGTATTTGTTGTACACCTCTCGCATGACCCTCTCGAACTTGTCCTCTACGAGTCCTAGATCAACTTGGCTCAGGTCCATGCGGTATAGCTCAAATTCCTGTCCCCATTCCTGACCCTTCTTTGGCTTCCGTCTCTTTTGGGTGTATTCAGGATCCCATTGGCGATAGTCTCCTACCCTTCGCTGGTTGTCGGGGTCGTAAGATAGCGTGCATCGCGGGGTGCTTTCGCCGGGGAATCCGGCGCGCACATATCGTGAACCGAGCTCGATAACAACATATTCGTCCTCGGAGCGGAAGCTGCCGCCGGGAGAACCAAAGAGGGAGGACACTGATCGCCCCAGCGTAGGCGTGCGAGGAGTTTCGGGCGTGGACCCTAGATCAGCGACGCGGGGAGTGGTGCCTCGGACAGACCTGCTCAGAGAAGCCGACACTTTGCGCTCGCCGGACGAAGACATTGTCGCAAGCGGAGCTATGAAGACATCATATAGCGGTATACAGAACGGCAACACAGTGCATTTCGCCGCGAAGCTATGCAGCTGGCGGTTGGCTGGAGGAGCTTGGGTGGGCCGGCTTTAGCGTCTTGGCATGCACGGCGAACTTTTTTCGAGGTCGACCAATTTTTTGGAAGCTCGCACCGTCCAACACACCCAGCACACGCGCCCGCCCGCACTCGAACACGCAGTGACGACTACTGAGGAGGTACTGGCCACGGAAAGAGGAGCTGCAACACCAACCGGCCAATTGCAACAAGGCCGCGCGAAATCCCTGTCGTAGGAGGAAGGAGCTCCCCAACTTTCAGAAAGCACAACGATCGCAAAAATGGGTGTCTTCATTCTTACCGAAACCAGCGCTGGCTATGCGCTCTTCAAGGCGAAGGACAAGAAGCTGCTGAAAGGTGGCGAGGACCTGAGCAAGGTGGAAGACGCAGCCGGTGCGCTTAAGCTCAAGAAGTTTACCGTAAGGTTTCCGGCCCTGCAAATACGGGACCAAAGCTCATGCCCTGCAGAAATTCGAGAATGCCGTTACCGCTCTTAACGAAGCCGCCGCGCTTTCGGACAGCAAGGTCACCCCTATGCTTTCGAACCTGCTGAACGAACTCAAAGACGAGTCCAAGGCATCTCTGGCTGTAGCCGATGCTAAGCTTGGTAATGCCATTGCACAGCTGGTAGGTCATGTCCCGCAATGCATGAGAAGACTATGGGTCGAACTCTGCGTAGCGCACATGAACTAACTCGCGCTCCTTATGCAGCCGGGACTTTCTCTTAAGATCGTCAGCGACCAATCCTCCACGAGCGACGTCTACCGCGCTATCCGCGAACACCTGCCTTCCCTTATCCCCGACATGGTTCCTGCCGAAGTAAATGCAACTAGATTGGGTTTGGCACACTCGCTCTCGCGACACAAGTTGAAGTTCTCTCCGGATAAGGTTGATACTAGTACGTGAATCTTTTTGACTTGGGAGGAAGCTTCGACAGCACCACGCCCAGCCTTTTACGTCCTTCGAAAAGTTTACCTAACTTTTGTTTAGTGATCATCCAGAGCATAGGAAGTTTGGATGTCCTGGACAAGCAGCTGAACACGTACGCCATGCGTGTGAAGGAGTGGTACGGCTGGCATTTCCCGGAGCTGGCCAAAATCCTCAACGACAACCTTGCCTACAGCCGCGTGGTGCTCAAAATGGGTTTCCGTTCCAACGCTCGGGACGCTGACCTATCCGTAAGTTGATCGGACTTGAGGCGAGACGCACAACGCTGACAATGCCGTAGTCGATATTGCCAGAAGAAATCGAGACCGCTGTTAAAGCCGCCGCAGAGATTTCCATGGGAACTGAAATCAGCGACGAAGATCTGGAGGCAACTAGTGCTTTGGCTGAGCAAGTAGTCGATCTCACCGAGCACCGTCAGAATCTCTCCAACTACCTCAGCAGTCGTATGCAGGCGCTTGCCCCCAACCTGACGCAATTAGTCGGAGAGCTTGTTGGAGCTCGCTTGATCGCGCACGCCGGCTCTTTGACGAACCTTGCCAAATCTCCAGGTTCTACCATTCAAATTTTGGGAGCGGAAAAGGCGCTTTTCCGTGCGCTCAAGACGAAGCACGACACACCCAAGTACGGTCTTATCTACCACGCTTCACTTATCGGACAGGCCACTGGCAAGAACAAGGGCAAGATCGCGCGCATGTTGGCTGCCAAGTCTGCACTCGGTCTGCGCGTTGACGCTCTCAGCACATGGGGTGTCGGCTCTGAAGACACTTCTAAGGAACCCACTGAAGAGGAAAAATCTCAACTCGGCCGCGATGCACGGAGCACCATCGAGAGGCGTTTGAGGGCGCTCGAAGGCAAGCCTCTGAAGAGCTTGGCGAACGCTAACCAGGTGCCGGTTGCGCAGAAGTGGGAAGTCAAAGAGGCACGGAAGTATAACCCTGATGCCGATGGCCTGACTGGCGACGAACCTGCTGCGAAGAAGGCCAAGGGCCAGGTTAATGGCACGACACCAAAGAAGCTCGTACAGGAAGTTGAGAGCGAGGATGAGGACGAGGATGTGACGATGGGCGATGCCGGTGCTGAGGACTCCGACTCGGATGAGGAAGAGAAGGTCACCGGGTCTACCCCGAAGGACAAGAAGGCCGCAAAGAAAGCCGAGAAGGAAGCTAAGAAGGCACGGAAAGCTGAGCGCGCGGCGAAGCGTGAAGCCAAGGCGGCAAAGCAGGCCGCTAAGGAGGCTAAGAAGGCAGAGAAGGCCACTTCAGAGAACAAGAAGCGGAAACATGATGATGACGCGGACAAGACCGAGAAAAAGAAGAAGAAGAAGAGCAAAGACTAGGTGTCTTGGTCTCGCGTGCCTTCATTTCGAAAACCTTTGCCTCGAAGACGTTGAGTGTGTATGTAAAAATGGGCGACGGCGTTTGTATGGGCTGCTATCTGACTTGCTGTCTATGGCGAGTGGCGCATTTGCGGATCGGCTTGGGCATTTTGTATCTTTTCTATCCATTTCTGTGGATGTGCATGTTGCTTGGGCAGGGTAGGATGGGCCGTCGTGTGATGAATGGTTGTTCGAGAATACCCGCCGCATCATACATGAATTTATCAAAACGTTCAAAACATTGTGCCTAATGCGTAGCCCGTGATCATTTTGGGTCTTTCTCCATAGGCACACGCTATCCATTAACTCGATCCTGTCGCTAAAAGTACACGGACCCATCACTGTCACACATGCTCTATGTTATCTTTGTGTAACTACATTTCCGTCCATCTAAGAGAGTAATGCCTCAGGAGCGCAATCCTTACACCTTCCTCTTCAACTTCTTCTTGTGCTTCCTCCTCGAGTCACCGAGCATCTCGTCGGGCAGCTTCTCCATTTCCTGGTGTTCCACCCCAGCCGGAATATTCTCCTCCTCGCCATAAAACACATTCAATACTGTCTGCAAGATATCGTCCAACTCCTCTTCGCTGAACCGCGCTGTTGCCTATACATCCGTCAACCTCACACTTCGCCTTTACCTCGGAACCAGTAACATACCTCTTCAATGATGAGCTCAAGCGTGATGCGCGACGTCGGCCGCACATTGTACAGCTGCAGATACTCTGCCTTGTTGAGCCGATACCTTGGGGCCAGCGCGCGGAGCAGTGAGTGCGGCCCTTTGTACAGCGTCATCGGGCGCTCCGCGTGGAGATCGGAGATCTCTTTCGCGGGGTTAACCCACTGCGCGATGTCGCCGGTAGAGTTGGGGTCGCCTTCAAAATACCGCAGACCCTATGGCACAGGCTGTTAATGTCATAGAGGATGAAGGGTATGGGGAAAAGGTTTACATCTTGCAGTATCTCCCGGACGTTAGAAAGAGTTTTGTCGCGATTGCGCTCTTTCGAGAGGTAGTAGGTGGATTCGGAGCGAATGTGTTGGTAGACTTCGTGGTTGGAGAGAAGTGCTGATTGGGGATTTTTGATCTGTGGATTGTAAGCTTGAAGTACGAATTACGCGTAAGGTGGTTGGTGGCGGCCGTACATGCATAGTCGCTTGCTGAAAGCTAGCTAACGGAAGTATGGGCGGGCTCTTCGATCGCCCTCAAATGCGTATCTTGATGCAAACGATGTGCAGACGGTTAGGTATTGAATGACTGATTAGAAGACTGAAGTGTGACTAGTAGATTGTCAGTGTTGCAGTTTCATATATAGAACAGACTGGCTGCGAGATCTAAATATGTAGATACCTGCGAGATGGTATTTTCATGTTGCCTTGTTCTAGCGCTGCTATCGTCCAAAGAGGAAAGGGTGGTGAATGACTAAACGTGCAGAGGCGACTGCGTTCAGAACGAAGATGGCCACGGACGGGGAATGTTGCTGCTGTGCGCCAAGATCTATTCTTTACTACTTACATTAGACGTTCTACTACAATAGATTTGAACTAGCTCTGATCGTAGACTTCGAGAGTGTCAATTGGCGGGTGAGTAAGTTTGCGAAAATGTTTCGGTGAGGGCAATGTTTAGCGCTAGCGGCTTGGCACACGACCATCGCAAACAAAGGTAATCACAACGAGCATGGCTATGTTATTGAATGCTTCCGAATGGTGCAGTGTGGTTGTGCGATTGTTGAAAAATGTGAGTGCAAGTGTTACAACATGCCCAGAGTCGATTAAACTAGTTCGATCTCTTTAGAACCATAGATTAAGAGCGTTGAGGCAAGTCTGGCAAGATGATGGTTGAAACCTTCGAACATTGGTGACTATGGAGTATCCTGTATGCCAAGTGTTCGAGTTGGCCTAAAGACATTCACTATGATGGGGTTATCCGTTCGGTCCGTTCAGTCAGCCGTTCTATAGATTCATTATGCTGATCTTGATAGTATTGTACTTCATCGCTGTTGTCAGCAAAGTAAGCATGAGCGAAGCGAAATCGATGAGAGTGTAGCAGTGTACGATGCATATACCTACGCAGTTCGCATGTGGAACAATAAAGTCACTTGAACAGTGCTACTGCGATTGTCGAGGGGCTGTTTTGGACCGTAAAATTTGAGACCCACCAGCGTCTACTGGCCTTGAGCATTCTATCTTACATATTACCATACTACGAAAGAGAAAGAGAGATTGGGCATTGCGCCGGACGTTTCAGTGCAGAGCTAAACTGCGGGAAATCACCTCAGGACACGTAGCAGCCAGCGAAACTGTCTTTGGAGTGTTGTACAGTGACACGCTGGGAATACAGGTACGACGGGACCAGTCAGTTGCGTGTCGAGCTGAGAACAACGAACTTGTCCCAGCAGAGCCATGTTGTTCCCACTATTTGTCGGTGTGGTTGAGCAGCGTCTGTGCAAAGGGATGATGCTAGTAAAAATGGCAGCCCATGCACTCATCCACGGTCCGGTGAAGACAGAAATAGCAAAGCTCGACCGGCGTTGTTCAGAGATTGGTTGTTTGATGCAGCATTGAAATATGTCGTGCTCTGCATGCTATCGTCTGTGATCACCCGAGGAATCGAGTGATTATTGCAAAGGGCGCAAATGCGGCAAGGCGTCGCCTGAGCATCAAAATGCCCACATTGAGCCCATGACAAGTGCATCTCGCGCTGCAGCCGCGATAACTGGGCATAACTGCGCAGTCCAGACCCGCATAGCCGCATCGTGTTCCGGCCGGCCGGGAATATCGCCAACGGTTCGCAAGGTGCGTTATTGCAGTCGAAGTTTTCTCGAACGATGCACAGTGCTGGCGTACGACGACGACAGGCACGTATCAGCAGGCGAGGCGTCTCCTTCTCCAAAAGGCATTGATGCGTCTTGCTTCCCTGTCGCCCCGCACAGCAACACGGGGCCGAGTTCGCAGTCAGAGATTTCCAGCAGAGCAATGATTACGGCAGAGATTCGCGAAGAATGGCAACCGTCCTGTTAGGGCCTGGCGCAGCTGCCGGCCGTGTTTCATCCGCCAAAAGCCGCAACAGCTGTCAGTGGGGAGCAGGGAAGAAGCGCGTGCGGAGGCGAATGGCAGGCGATCAGCGGTGCAAGCAGGCGGCCGATGTGCGACGGACGCGTCCAAAGCCATGTTGGACAGGCTGACGGCGCCGGCGGCAGTGGAGAGTCAGGCCATTTTTCTCGTGGTGGAGAGGGGAGCAGTTGCAGCGGGAGTCCATGGCGAGGTCTGGAACACTGGGCCCTGAGGTGCAGAGGCGCCCTGATTGGCCGGGGGCTGGCTTGCCATACCCTCTCCTTCGCCCTCCCACCTCACACAGCAAAGCGCCTCTCCCCTCCAACGTTCACGCCCAGAGCTGCTGGCCGTTCGCGCTACCGGCCTCGTCCCGACCGCGTTGGCTGCCCTCGAGGCCTCTTTGCTGGCGCTGAGCCGTCCACTCGCTCGTCACGCGCTGCTGCTTTCACCCTGTGCACCACACCCGCCGCGCCCCGCCCACGTGAAGGCCCGGCCTTGGCCTCCGCCTCCCGCCCTCTGCGTCTGGTACTCGAGTAGTCTACCGGGCGCGGACACGCAGCTCAAAGATCGGTTCTGCACGGGCCCTTATCGCCAGCACGCGTAGCGTGACCCGTCTCGTCTTATTGATATAGCATCCCTGGCTGTGTGCCCGCCATTGAGTCTTCTGCTGCCATGATCGACGCCAACCTCTCTGCTCTGGTAACCCAGCAGCACCGCGACATCGGCTCCTCTTCTAGTCTGCCGACCACGCCAGACGGGGATGTTGGCGCCTCCTGTCCCAGACCTGTGGCTCATGGGGTATTGAGCTCGGCACACCCAGACGACAGCCCTGCTCTTCTCGAATCGTCTCTGGCCCCTCCCTTCCCACTACCAGCACCCTCCCCGCCAGACCTCCAGAGTCCACTCTACGAGGCACAGCCAGACTTCAGCCTCAGCTTCGCAGGCACTGTTGTGCCTGCCTCCGGTGTCTCGCTGCCTACCCCACCCATACTGAGAACCTCGCACAACCTACGCCTCCCATCGTTCGACCTTTTGGGCATCGCTGCTCCGCATCCAGACCGCATCCCTTTGCGCTCCAGCCACTCATTCTCCGTGGGCGCCGGCCCACTGTCGAAGCCGGAGGATCCTCTCCATGTACTCAGCCCGCGCATTCGCCAGCTTGACGGGGCCGACGATCTTCCCAGTACGAGTCCGCAACCCGCCAAGGCCAGAGTTAATCGCATCGTTTCCGTCGTAACACCACCAACGGAGCCGGGCACCTTCAACTGGGGATCCTTTGTGAATGTCACAGCGGCCGCGCTCGGCTCACCGCCAAGTTCCGATCCAGGACAGTCGCCAAATCTGACTACGGTAGCCACCCCGCCGTCGCTAGCATCGGCTCCGATTGTCGTCCCAACGGTTGTAGAAGTGAGTGGTGCGCGAGGTATGGCAGCCTGGACGCAGAGTGTACAAGAGACACTCAGTAAGTACAGCCTCAGAACGCATGGTAGGCACGCTGACTCCTTGCAGCTACCGAATCGACCTTTCAAGGTGTGAGCTCCGTCAAGATCCTGTCCCACGCCCTACCGTGTCCATCTACCACCGGTCATATTTTCCCTCAGATCATCGCCGCCATCCATGGTCAATCCCCAACCAACACCGCCTGGATAAACGTTTTCCATGCTGTCCCCGGACGCTTCACGCTCTCTGACCTTCCCAAATCGCCGCCCTCCACTCCAGGTCCTGCGGTTGGTGGAGATGAATACTTCACAAGTAAAGTTTTTGATAGTGCCGTAGCAATCCCGGACTACCAGCTTGATTCCAAGCTCTTACCCCCTTCTCCACGACCAGTTGTCCCTCCGGGCAGCGTACACATTTCCATAGTTGAGCGCTATATTCCACCAACCAACACGAATGAGTATGCAGAAATGTTCCAACTAAGGGGCCGTTCGTTACTCCATGACCGACTCGTCGAGTTGTCTCCTGACAATGGCCTGCTGGTTTTCATCTACCCGACAAAAACCGGAGCTCGGACCTTTATGCAAGATTATCTCGGCCCCATCCTTGACCCGTTATTGCGCTCCATTACAGTCGTGCACGACCTCTCTTCTGAATTGGGCAAACGCCTAGGGGAAATGAGCTCAGTGAACTACCTCGATGAGTACGAAAGGTTGAGGGGCCAGGTGGAACGCTATTGTAGCATGCTAAGCGAAGGCCGCTCTGAGGATAATAACTCTGCCTTTACCTTGGTACGAGCCTCAAGGGAAGAAGCGGTACTCGAGAGGTCGTCATGGGCAAATGATTGGTGGATCAAACAAGAGAAACCTCGCATACGTGAGACGGTCAACAAATACTTCCGGCAAGTTAAGAAGTTGCCCGAGTCGGAGATGACTGGCTCGCACTTAATCCAAGAGGTGCTGGACGGCGTCGCGAACCGGAAGGCCGAGGACCATCGGCCAAATCTGAGAGGTATTGAAGTCGGTATCTTCATCATCAAGAGGACTATCATCCCGCAAGGATAGAGCAGCGTCTCGAGACGATACTTTTACGGCTCAAAGACGAACTTCTGTCGAAAATAAGAATTCAAGGTGTCGAACATCATTTCGCGGTCCATCATACATGACAGTTCGGACGACGCAAGCGAAGATTCGCTATGAGAGCAAGGCGTTTTGGAAGTGATGCATGATTAATACCCGTTCCCGCATAGCATGGCATGGCGTTAGGAAAGGATACAGGTTGACAAAAGGAAAATATGGAATCAAAGATACTACTAATCTAATAACCGTTCGTGCCTGCGCTTAAGTCCTTTATACCTTCATCCCTTAAACACGAGCTGACCGCCTGGTCTAAATGGAATCCCGCAGAATGCAATTCCGTCATACGCTAGGCTAATCCTGCTGTGCAGATGCTGATCATTGCCGTATGGATATGTGTGCGGCGCCCTGGCCGTAAAGTGTAACCTCACCGACCCGACGCTTGTTTTTCCTGCGGGTGTTGTGCCTTGGTTGTTCATGGCTCTGGTAGGAAAGGTTTCCCGGAGAGGATTTTACTCCATAACCATCGACATGGTACTCTGGGCTATGCTAACGGCACTGTTGCGAATGAAGACTACATTCAAGCAAACCGATGAGCTCAAGGACAAGTAGATGCTCTTGCAATATGCAACTATCGACGCTGACGTTTTCTCTTAGATTCGTAGTCGTGCGAATCAAGACTTGGCCTCGTTGTCTTAAAAGGATGGACCGTATCCACACCACTCAACGTGATAGCAAGCACACATTGCTTGACATCATAGCGGTCATCTAATCGCGATGTCGGTCTGCAGACGTTGGATTGTGAGTTCGGGTCTGACAAATAATTTCTGAAATGTCTGTTCCGGCCCCGAAATAACGAGCGAATTGATCAGCGGAAACATCACATTCCACGCGGAACAGCGTTGAAGATGACCTCAGTGAAGATGCTTTCCCTATTGAATGCCGCTCCGACGAGCAGGTTCAGAAACGCCTCATGCTGTTATCTACTAACATTCTCGTCCATAAAAGTCATCACTTTGCATCAGCTTTCGAGGAGGGTGCCAGATAGAGAAATGAGCAGCTGAAAGGACTCTTTCGTCCTAAGCAGCGGGAAGGTCGGCACTGTAATCCTGGAATGCTCAACGTCAGTCTGTGGAAGTGTTGTGCGGATCAATATACCTAGATAATCCCTAGCTCACCAATGAAGACATTGAGATGCGTGGGGCTATTGTGGCGGTGCGTGGCTGAACGCCCCACGTGTTCCAGGCGTCTCCATGGCTAGGTTCACAACTCCTCAGCAGATGCCGACAAAGCCTTTACATATTCCTTTCGAACCCAAACAGAATGGCGAATTATACATCTATCTCAAGCAGCTCGCAGCTTGAAGACCTCCTTCACGAGAACGAGTACACCCTCATCGACTTCTGGGCCACGTGGTAAGCCTCCTCTAGGTCCAATTGCTCCCTCATCCATCCTCGATGCTGATAACACCAGGTGTCCACCATGCAAAGCCATCGCTCCCATCTTTGAAAAACTCGCAAAGGAAAATGCTACAGATAAAAAATTGGCATTTGCCAAAGTCGATGTTGATGCGACCAGAGATATTGCGCAGCAGTATAAGATCTCTGCCATGCCGACATTTCTGCTGCTCAGGAATGGAGTGGTATGTAAGGCGGTGAGGGGTGCAGATGCCGGAGGAATCAAGAAGTTGGTGACTTATGCGCGGAAGAGGGGGAATGGGGAGAAGACTACGGACGAGGAGGAGGACGAGTTCAGTCAGATCGACTTTGGGGGTGGTTCGAGTGGGTAAGTGTTTTCAGTGTCATGCGATTTCCGACTCATGTGACTAACTCTTAGTTAGGAACCCATACCCTGCGCTGTTGTTTGCAGCCTTTTTGATTTGGTTCTTGTTCTGGCGGGGGAAGTAGGGATAGGACGGCATCACATCGATGTTTGAACGGTATCTGGACATCTAACAAGATCACGTGGAGAATCCCTCGGCATTCTTGATAAAACAACGACTCATCCTTACGCATATATGTTGCTGTACTTTAGATACAGATCTTAGCACGTGACTGCTATTGCGTTATGTGGTGCCGGAATGACGATTCATTGTGATTCGTCAGACGACAACGCACCTTAACTGCCAACTTAATACCTGTCAATTCGAATCTTGTGGATATTCTCTTGTACCACTTACACCATCATAGCGCTATGACCACTGGGAGTCAAATCAAATCTGTAGCGGTCGTCGGTGCTGGTGCAGCAGGTAACGTACCAACACGATTTAGCCTACGAGCTTACCTGAAACAAGTTCGTAGGAGCGGCGACAGCGGCAGCATTGAAGGCGGAGAACTACTTTGAACGCATCCAAGTTTTCGAACGAAGAGAAACAGCAGGTGGAACTTGGTACGATATCAAAAACTATCCGATTTTACAACTGACATATGGGAAAGGATATACGATGCTGAACCGAATCCTCTCCCTCTGTATCCAGGGCATCTCCCGCCAGACACTGACCCGCCCTTGGCGATCCCGGAGGCGCTGCCTCGGATCACACCACCTGTCCAACAAGAGCGGTGGAACAAAACTCCTATCTACAATTCCCTAACGTAGGCATCGTACTTTTTATAAACATTCTCATCAGCTGACCAAATACAGTACAAATGTGCCAGCCATTGCGATGTCGTTTTCTGATTCGCCGTTCGCGTATGGACCGTTCGCACCGCATTATGTCCCGCGGCAGTACGTAGAGAATTACTTCTCGATTCACAAAACAGATTCATTTTTGCAACTAAACACTACTGTCGAGGATATCACGAAACTACCTTCTTCGAGCAGCGAAAGCCTCGAACGCTGGAAGCTAACTCTCAGAAAGCATGATGCTCTCCGACGCGTGGACATCTGGTGGGAGGAAGAGTTCGACGCTGTAATCTTGGCAAACGGCCACTATGCGGTTCCTTTTGTACGCCGTTTCCCAATCACTCGAAGCTGGCCGCGAATGTTGTCACTAATGATTTTTAGGTCCCTCAAGTCAAGGGCTTGGAAGAGTACATAGCAAAGTATCCAGAGCGCATATCGCACTCAAAGGAATACCGCGCGCCCACAATCTATGCTAACAAAAAGGTCCTTATCATCGGTAACTCAGCCTCAGGCCACGATCTCTCCGTCGACCTTGTGGGTGTTGCCAGCGCGCCCGTTTACCAATCACGCCGCTCCAAAGCACGCTGGGACGGCGACGGTCCGCTTTCTGGTATAGAGTGGAAGCCTGTCATCAAAGAGTATCTTCCAAATGGCTGCATCATCTTTGAAGACGACACGTACCTCGACGATGTCGATGCAGTGCTATACTGCACAGGGTACAGACCGAGCTTTCCATTTTGGAACGCGAAAGCGAACGGCAGGCCGTTGTGGGATTACGAAGCCAACAAGCTGATCAAGACGTATTGGCACACCTTCTTCCAGGACTTCAAGACGTTGGCTATCGTGGGTATGCCGCGCACCCTCACGTTCCGCAGTTTCGAGTATCAGGCCATCGCACTTGCGAGGCTATTCTCAGGAAGGAACGCGTTGCCGCTTCCGCCGCTAAAGGAGCAGGAAAGGTGGGAGGCTGAGAGGGCGGAACGGACAAAATCCGAGGGCAAAAAATTCCACGACATTCCGTGGGAAGAAGGGCAGACAATCGAGTGGCTGGACGGATTCTTTAAGATCGCTGGGTTGGGGACGATTAGAGGTGAAGGATTAGTGCCGCCAGTGTTAAGCAAGGAATTGATCTGGGCGGTTGAGCATTTGAGGAAGTACCCTGAGGATCCAGGTAAGCAGGAAGGAAAAGGATCCAATGAGGATTACGCACCTAAAGGTGAAGGCGCAGGGACTGGGTGGGTTGTGGTAGAACGGCCAAAGCTGGCGTTGGGTGGTTTGTTGCCATGAGAGAACGAGTCCGAGTATTAGGTTGACTTGCCATGTCAAGATCCAGCGATTGTAGTCCTTTCACTAACGTGTTTATAAGCGAGCTGCGCATATAAGTGAGCTGCGCACCCCACCAACTTTTTGCGACGCATTACCTATTAACTATAATGTCTTAGCCAACTACAACTCAAATGCCTTGCAACGAAGCAGATATATCCCTAGCTATCTTAGCTATTAATCAGAATTAGTTACAGAGTAGAAGAAGCGCTGCTACTATGTATAACGTCCCTGAAAGCACGCTTCGTGGCCGTCGTACAGGAGTCCCTGCGCGACGCGATTGCCAGCCCAACTCAAAGAAGCTCACTCAGCTAGAAGAGGAGGTGATTACTAGGCATATACTTGACCTAGATTTACGAGGATTTCCGCCCACGCTAGGTGCTGTACGAGATATGGCGAATAAGCTGCTCGCTGAGCGTGGCGCTGGCCAGGTTGGCAAGCTGTGGCCGCGCAACTTTGTCAAGCGAACAGACAGCCTTACTACGCGTTTCAATCGGCCGTACGATCGACAGAGAGCCCTATGTGAGGATCCAGAGATTATCAGGGCTTGGTTCGAGCTTGTAGCGCGTACGAAGGCTACCTATGGTATCTGTGATGAGGATACCTTTAACTTCGACGAGACAGGC
>JACVRA010000100.1:0-32668 GCA_019828545.1 Paracamarosporium sp. OC-R06-R3
GAATCCGTGCATTGGGTGCACGGACACGTTAACCCCACAGCCAAGGATCGAGGTGCACGAGCCTCGCGACACTTACTCCAACGATAAGGGCTTGCGATGAGTCGACCCACAACATCAAACAGTGATCCTAATCTTTACGGCTTCAATGAATTGTGATAGACCTGCAAAGCGTATACGGCAAGCCTGTGAGCAATGTCGAAGAAAGAAGAGTAAATGCTCGGGAGAAAGACCCACGTGTAGCACCTGCTGGCGGCTCGCGCAACAGTGCTTCTACAACGGAGAACCGCTGCAACCAGTGTACGACTACATCGCACATTTGAAAAATACGAGTACAGTACCAGAGACCCCAGTTCCAGTCCAGGTTCCGGATGGCACGCGAAATCTAGTAGGTCACTTTTACACGCTGGCTCCCTTAGCAGGCACTGACTGTTGCAAGGGTGATCGGATGGTAACATTAGAATCTACTGTAAACAAGATTCTTGATACCTTGCAATCTACTGGTGTTACTCATCAGCCAAGCGATCAATATGCATCGCCTTCATTCGCACACAACAGTAGTGTTGAGACTACTTCACCACCTCTGACGACAATCATTGGAAGTCACTCAGCCTCGTCGCATGCGAAATTGCTGAGGAAAAAAGACATTGAAGAGCTTGGCAAAAAGTACATGACTTGCTGTGCCGACCAGCCGCTACCTCTGTTCCCGAAAGAGAGTTTTGTTGAGACACTTCTGGAAAGAAATGACGCCACTCTCTTTGCGATTATTGCGAATGCTCTGAGATATACAGAGGACACGGAAAATGCTTTCTGTTCTCGTGACGGTCAAGAATTCCGCGATGCAGCTCATAGATTGGTCATGGAACGTGTTGGTCAAGGCAGTGTTGGCATTCCAACACTTCAGGCACTCTGCCTTGTCATCATGTTCGATTTTGCAAGTGAGTCTTAATATTTCGATCTATTCCAGCCTCAAATGACACTTCCATTCAGTTGGGCGAACAAAAATAGCATCATCACTGATGGCTCTGGCGTCGATGCTGGCTGCAAGTATAGAATTTCGAACCACGTCCACAGCGTTGCGCGGATCGACCAACGAAGAAGTTCGGTGTTGCTACTGGAGCATCGTATTACTTCGAAGATTACAAGGTCTTACGACACCATTGGCCACGACCCTGGACGTAAGATTGCTACCTTACCCAACAAGCTGTCCCATGCCGGCTGGTCCAGTCCTTCGACCAGAATTTAGGCAAGCTTACGAACAATCATCTGGCGACAATGGAATAATAGTTTTTGTTATCGAAATGAGCGCTGAATGGGTGAAGGTGATAGACTATACTAGAAAATGTCTTTCATTCGTTACAGATGCATCACCCTGGATGACTACCTCTAGATACGCTGAAGCTATGGCAGGTGTGATGAGCATCGAGTCCAGATTACAGCCTAATCTGCACAGGTATCACCACATCACCTTTCGAAACTTGACTCTCGAGGATCTTGAAGCGTGTCGCCAGTATTGGGCGCCATGGCTGCTTAGTCGTTTTCTGTACCACACCATGGTCTGCTTGCTCAACCATCCCCTCCTAGTAACACTTCAGCTTCAGGCCAAAGGCAATGATTCAGAGCTATTTCGACAACAATCTTCATTCTACGTCGCTCGTCATGTGCACTGGATTCTGCATTTCATTGCCTTTATTGAGGCACGACGCTTCCGCATCACAGATCCTATATTAGGCTATTGCGCTGCAGTAGTTGCGACCATCGAATCGCAGCTCATATATTCTGTCGACGAAATCACGGGACAGAAGAAACGACGCAACATTCAAAGCTGTCGACGATTTATCCGTAGCCTTACACCATCGTTTGCTTCGATGGCAGAATTGGTAAGTCATCATTATCGTATGGGACGTGATCTACAGGGCCATGACAGAACTGAACGAAGCTTACATACTATAAAGGATCGAAAGCTAGGAGCACTGGGTGAAATCATCTCGACTACATACGCAACCAATATAAGCAGTGCCGCTAGTGTATCTGTGGATCTGTCTCGGATTAGGGATATTCTCGACATTTGTCCACTATCTATCGCTGAAATCGATCTCAAACTAGACGATGCGGCACCTATGTCACAAACCATCAGGCCCAGTGGCCCGAGCCCACCAGAATGGGTCCGTCTTTCTCGAAGACCATCCATTGACCAACCTGACGATGGCGGGTCTCCTGTGCACGATGGAAGCAACCTTCGAGTCAGGCCTCAAAGTTCTGACTTAGAATCACCGACGGGAGTGGATGACATAGCGCCACAGGCGGTTTCTTCAGATCAGAACATCTCCACGCCAATCAGTCACTGGGACTTTCCCGCGGACTTATTTTTCAATGGGATTTCGCAAGATATGTCGAGTTGGTGGAACACTTTCGACACATATGATCCCGACTGCCCTAACTTCTGAGATTGTATGATAATCAGCATGTGAAATAGTACTAGGGTGTTGGACTGTTATCTTTGCTTCTCGTCTTCCGAACTCGGCGCGCTAGACCATCCTAGTGGGATCGATCCGACGGATGCGGTTGACCAATGCACGTATCGCCGACAGATAACCGAAAGTGGGGACATGGAGAGACGGCAGAGTTGGCAGTGCTCATCCGTGTACCCCACAAGACATCGTTACCTCCGAGTATTGTTGCATCTTGTGCAACGTGTACTCGCCCAGCCAAGCATCGCACTTCAATTTTCATACCTCTGTTGCACTCACTTAGGGATCACGACCAGTGCTCAACATTGAATTAAGGCGGCGAAAATGAACACATCGAGCAATACAGCGCAAAGACCTACTGCTCGGCTCCCCCAGGGATTGGTCGTGGGCGCTACATTGGATGGAGGATATCCACATGCTGTTGAGGCTTTCAGAGGTATCCCCTACGCGTTGCCGCCCACGGGTGCACGCCGCTTTCGACCACCCTTGAAAGTAACAACCAGTCAAGAAACGATAGATGCATCACAATTTGGCGCCCGTGCTCCAGCTCAGCAATTTGTGAAGGTCGGCCCGACACTGGATGAGAATGAGGATTGCCTGACCGTGAACGTGTTTCGGCAAGCACAAAGCAGCGATGCTTCAGCACTTCCTGTGGCTGTTTACTTCCACGGGGGAGCTTTCAATCGTGGTAACGCCGCCATGCACGATACAGCTTCCATGGTAGGATGGTCTGAACTCCCTTTCATTGGAATATCTTTCGGATACCGCATTGGAGCACTAGGTTTTCTTCCGTCGAGATTAAGCGCAACGGAGGGAGTGCTGAATTTAGGTCTGAAGGATCAGATCTGTCTACTCGAATGGGTGGAGGACAATATCCATCACTTCGGGGGCGACAAAAACAATGTTACCCTCATCGGGCTCTCGGCTGGAGCACACTCGGTATGTCTACATCCTTGATTTTCCCTACTTAAACCGCTAGCTGACTTGATTGCGGATCGGCCATCATCTACTGAACTATGATGAGGGCAAAGCGCCCAAGTTTCATCGTGTCATCATCGAGTCTGGGGCTCCAACATCTCGCGCAGTCCGGAAGCCAGACGCAGAGATCCATGAATCACAGTTTAAGGACTTTCTAGAGGAGGTTGATTGTCCTGAATCACTGCCTGATTCTGAAATCTTTGACTACCTCCGCAGCCTCCCCATTGCCACCGTCTCCAAGGCTCAAACTAAGATATTCCAGAAGTACAATCCCAGCCTCCGTTGGGCCTTCCAGCCAGTTATCGACAACGAAATCATAAGAGGTCGGCCAATTGACGCCTGGAGAACGGGCAAATGGCACAAAGTCCCGATAATGACTGGGTTTCAAGGCAACGAGGGCTCACTCTACGTCAACAAGAAGATGTCAACCCCATTAGAGTTCTTAGAGTTCTGGAAAACCCTGCTACCACAATTGAGTGAAGAAGACATCCAGGAGATCAGTCGGTTATATCCTGATCCTAATGACGTCCCGGAGTCCGTATACAAAGAAACAAGACTGGAACATGGAGTCGGTCCAATGTACAAGCGAATTGAAGCTGCATATGCGCACTATGCATACGTTGCCCCGGTTCGCCAAACCGGCTTCTTTGCTAGCCAATACGTACCTGTCTATATGTATCACTGGGCGTTAAGAAGAGATATCGTCGACGGTGCACGACACGGTGATAACATGTTTTTCGAAGTAAGAGATCAGAAAATCTGCGCGCATTCGAAGAGCCAGGAGCAAATATCCGGCTGGTTACATGCTTACATCACAAGTTTTATATGCACTGGGTCTCCGAATACACTTGCCGGCGCGTTCAGCAGCAGACCAGAGTGGAAATCTTACGATAGAGCTGACGCGAAGGTCGTGATATTTGGGAAAGACAACACAGAATCTATAGGAGGGCATAATATCGGAGAGCCAGCTGTTATGGTTGAAGATTCGTTTGCGAAGAAAGAATCTGAGTTTTGGTGGTCTAAGGTTGAACTATCCCAGCAATAAGCTGTCAGCGCTGCACACAATTGATCGGTCATCCCTACGCAGGCGCCACGTGCAATATTTATGAGATATAGCGAACCAACACTCTAGGCGTAAGGTGGAACGTATCTTCGAGTTTTCTACAACTTGGCTTGTGGTACAATGCTGTTAACAAGGCGCACAACCTCCTCTGCACAGCCGTAGGACCCTTGATAACCCCATCCTGCGTGCCCATAGTTATGCACCACCCAGACCCCGTCTATCTTCTCTTTCTCGAGCCGAACGCCCGCCTCTCTCGCAGGACGGAAACCAACACCGTGGCGAATGATATCGAGATGCTCAATGCTTTTACCTCCTGTCAGTTCGGGCTCAATACTTAGAGCTCGTCTTATAATCTGGACCGCTATGTTCGGGTCTGGTTGACTTTCCCAGTTACCAACCTGTAAAGTGCCTCCTAGAATAGTCCCGCCGCCACCGGCGCGAGTCATCATATAACAGGCCTGGTCGTCACCATCGTCTGTACCAGACTGAACGATCATGTGGGGGGCGACATTCCTTACAACGACCGTTTGGCCGCGGATGGGATACATGGTTCGATCATGAACGCCTCCCAACTTCGCAGCTGAAAGCCCCGTAGCATTGACAATTATGTCCACTTTTTCACCGTCCTCACCCGGATATTGTATGTCCGAGATATGTGTCACGCTTTTGCGATGCAAGGTCACCCCATTAGCTCTACACTGCCCGACAAGCCATGGCAGATATAGAGATGGGTTGATGCAAACAGATCCAAACTCGCAGCCTGATGCAATACCTTCTGGGAGTTCGTCCATTTGAAGATCTCGGTAATCATCAACAAGTTCGCGGAACCAAGGATTCGTTGAGAAAACGTTGCCGAGCATTGTAGTGTCCGTTTGAAGTTTTACCACATCTTTTTTTCGCCGGTACAACCGACATTCTGGCAATGTTAGGGAGAACGCACTAGTTTTCAAGTCACAGACAACGACTTACTCTGGAGATGAATCCCTGCTTCCGGTACACTTGTTGCAAGTCTCTTCAGACATGGCCACGTGTCTTGCTCCCAACGATTTCCCGGCTCTGACGACATCCTTGTAGATCGTGTTAGTGATCTTACATTTTCGTCGTCCGGACGAACTTACGGCACGAAGTTTGCACCAGCCCATGGAGATGCATACTCGATGTCATAATCGCCGGGCATATGTTTAGCAACAACGGTGACATGATTGTTCTTGTTCTTTGATAACAGATAGGCTGAGGTTAGCCCGGAAACTCCGGCTCTGTCAAAATGCACTTGTCAGCTCCATGACAGCATTCTTATCCAAGGTCTGGAATCGTAACATAGAACGCACCCAATCACAACGATATTTGGCATCGCAACTTGAGCGTGTGTGTGTTAATGTTTCAAGCCGCTGAACCATCCACAGCGATAATGATCTGCTGAAAAATTGGACACCAACGAGGAGAGTTAAATGTTCGTAGGGTGGCTTGATCTTTGTGTAGTGCTAAAAGTCTAAATTAGCGTCAGATTTGGAGTATAAAAATCATATGATATATTATAATAAGCTTAGCGATAACGGATGGTGCCGCCGGATAGCTACGGTGTCGCCGAACTAGTTCATAGGTGCCCATTTTCTCATCTAGGGTGCTATACGCTAGACATCATGAGCAAAGATCTACGGTAGTAAGGTCGCGGATCACGCTTTTCGAGTACATGAGACTAACGTGGTACATCTGAATTTTTGAAAATTTACAATTTTGGACGCGATTGCTGCACAACGGCGTACATATCCATTTCAACTTTAGCCCCAAGCGCTAGCTGATGCACCGCCACACACGTTCGACACCGCAAAGTGTTAGATTATCTCAGGAACTTGGAGCTTAGAAATACTTACTGGCTTTTGCGGAACCTCTGAGAAAAACTCATCATACACTTCGTTCATGGCCTTGAAATCTTCCATCGATGTGATAAAGATATTGACCTTCATAACATCAGCAAGACTACTTCCTGCTTCTTTGAGAACAGCAGAGAGGTTCTGGATAATTTGTCGCTTTCGAGATGTTATCAGCTTGATGTAGATCTCAAAGAATTCTGAAGGAAAAGCTTACCGTTTCTGCCTGAATCCCTCCAGATATCACTCTTGCTGTACCGGATCCGAGAGCAAGGCTACCAGAGCAATAGACTATCCCATTGGCGATAATTCCTTGCGAGGCATTTGGTGGAGCTGCAGGGGCTTTCGCAGTATACACCACCTTTTTCATCACCTGTGTGGGCATTTTGTTAACCGTAGTTCAGGTATCTTTCCTGACGGGCGTCCCTGACCTGATTGTGGATCTCAAAGATATTGTCATTGCACGACTGATCGATCGTAAAGCCGAGGGGATCCCGTGCATTCTTTTCGTATTGCCCACAGTGATGCTCACGTTTGCGCCAGACTAGCGGAGGCTTAACCTGCTAAAGCTTAGTGCACCGTCGGACGCTAACGGCATCGTGCATTTAATTCCAAGCGAAGCGACGCCCTGACGCCGCCGCAATCGCTGTCTCCTCGCCCACCTCAACCCGTGTTCTAGCCTTAGATAGCAGCATATCAAATCTTAAATGGAAGTCAGTGATCGAAAACCATATCATAAGCCAACTAATCAGAAGTGGGCCTTATCTTTCGTGCGGAGATGCGGGGTTGCACGTGGCGAGAAAGGTGTTTAAGTCATCGTTCCTCCAAGTAGAAACACTGATATGGGCTGCAACCTGGCCTAACTTTCGTCAACCGCCATTGCTACCAATATGTCTATGCCGCAGGATCTTTCTAAGAGCGACACCAAAGAGATTGTCACGTCAGGAGACATGGAACTCCAACAAATCAACGTAGACGCCGACACTCTCAAGAAACTCGATAGCGGCGTTGTAGGTCAGATCGAAGACCTCGATGAGGGTAGCCAATTCCTCAGACAGCATAACATCACGTCTGACTACCTCTTGGAGCTCCTTCAGGACGAAGCTCTCAACAAGCGAGTTCTTAGGAAAGTTGATTTGCTCCTGCTGCCGCTGTTGTGCGGCACGTTCTTCCTGCAATATATCGACAAGCAGGCCATCAGCTATTCCGCAGTCTTCGATCTCTTCAAGACCACTGGCATCACTGGTAGCCAGTACTCTTGGCTCGGATCTATATTTTACTTCGCATACCTAATCTCTGAATGGCCGTCTGCATATCTGGCGCAACGCTACCCTACCGGCCGAGTCGTTTCGATTTACTGCTTCATTTGGGGTGCCGTCATGCTTTGCACGGCTGCTACTCAAAACTTTGCTGGATTCGCCGCTATGAGGTTTCTTCTTGGAGTCTTCGAGTCAATTGTCACACCTGCTTTCATGATGATTGTCAGTATGTGGTACCTCGGTCACCAACAGCCTGCAAGAGCTGGTATGTTCTACTGCTTCAACGGATTGGGCAACGCCACCGGAGGTATTCTCTTTTACGCAGTTGGACACGCGAAACACCTCGCAGTTTGGAAGATCATCTATATCATCTGCGGAGGGATGACGGTCTTATGGGCGGTGTTGCTTTTCTTCAGACTACCAGACAACATCATGACCGCCAAAAGCTTTACTATCGAGGAAAAAGCTCTTTTGATTGCCCGTTCCGCTAAAAATCGTACTGGAGTCTACAATCGAAAGATTAAGCTACCTCAGGTATGGGAGGCATTATCTGATGCCCAGATCTGGATACTGTTTCTCTACACTTTGCTAAACGAGATTATCAATGGTGGAGTTGCCAGCTTTGGAAAGCTCATTATTAAAGATGTGGCTCACGGGGACCCCTTGAAAACTACGCTGTATGGAATACCGTCCGGTTTTGCGCAGGTGTTTTGGGTCTTCACGGGTCCGTTCATTGCGTCTCGTCTACCACGCGCCCGCACATACGTAATGGCCCTTTACCTCTGCCCGACGATCATTGCCACTTCCCTTATCTGGAAACTACCAAGGAGCAACCTGGCAGGAAACCTCGCTGGCTACTACATGGTATGACATGCATTGCACGTAAGCCAACCTCAGAGACTAGGCTAACTTATCTAGATTGGTTCTTTCGTGGGATCGCTGGTCATTGCGCTTCAGTTACCAGCTTCGAATGTGGGCGGATATACGAAACGAACAACTAGCACAGCCTTTGTCTTCCTGGCTTACTGTGTCGGCAACATTATTGGCTAGTCCCCCAACTTCTACGGGTCAGTATTCTATTACTGATTCATTACTTCTAGGCCCTCAAGCATTCCTAGCTAAGGAAGCCCCCAAATATGAGACCGGTGTCAAGACCATCCTGGCTTGTGCTGTTGCGCAATTTGTACTTGCATTCTGCCTACGAGCATTATTAGCTCAGCGAAATGCTCGACGCGATCGTGAGGAAGCTGGAGACCCACTTCCAGACGCTGCTGTTGTAGGCGAGGTGGAGGCCATAGATGACATTACGGACTTTGAGAATAGGAAGTTTCGATATGCTTTGTAGAATGAACATGACTTCGAATAACTACTAAGAGGCCCGTACGAGGCCCTATGTAGTTATGTAAGATCTGTTTTGTAGCAAATGCTGTCGTCACTAGTAAGAATTTTATCTTACCAGGGGTCTTCATAGATTACCAGATTCGTCAGTGGAGAGATTGTTTTACCGTCAAGCAAGATTTAGATTGTATAATAAGGGTAAACCTTCAAGACCAGTATTCAATGTGAACTGTTGTTGTACATGCAGTGCTTCGTAACATCATGATTACAGGCGGTGCTTTGCCATTATTCGATTTGACGCTGATGTGTATCATAGAGGGTCTCAGTTTACACACACTCTTTCCAAAACTTATATTGACTATTGGTTCGTCTTATTGAACCTGTTCTCCTACAAAGGCTCGCTCAATACCTTCGATCACTATGAGTAGAACTTTAGCATCTTCAAAGGTGACATTGTTGGTGATGAAGATCCTAGCACTGCGATCATGGTGCATAACATTGACGCGTCTCTCGCTAAAGCCGGCTTTGCAGGCCACAACATCATCCTTAAAGAATTTCTTATCGTGGCGTTTAGGAATCCGTGCGTATGAGTAACGGAGACGTGTATAGCAAGGCCCAATCTTCAACAGTATAGAAAGGAACAGAACCTAGAATGCGCAGCCTTAGGTACTGAGACTCCGAAGAACATAGGGCTCAGGTAGAAGACGAGCTAGCCGATGTTGTGAGATCACGCAGAGGGTGATCAAAAAGAGGGTCAGAAGATTGTGTATCAACTATCTCTCGAGCTCTCTTCTGAGCTGTGTGGCCTATATACACTAAGTACTAGGCAAACACGTAAGCACGTGCACTAAAGGCCCGTGCACCAAAGCTCCTGCCGTCACACACCCCCTTAGCTACATCATGAACGTAGAGGGTGAAGTAGCTGAACACCTAACCTAGGCAGGATAACTAAAATCTATATTGTCCTCTACGTTGATTTCCTTAAGGCGCTGTCTAATATTAACTAAATAAAGCTGTCTAATAAATTCTTAATATTTTGATCGCGGGAGGATCTTAGTGAGTCCGTTAGCAGGTATCTAATTAGTAGGTACCTACTTAATAATGAGACATCCTTGCTTAGCTTCTTAACAAATCCACATCTAATAGATATTAATATGCTTAATCTTAGTATAAAGTTAGTTCTATTCCTTATTAATAATGCCTACTGTCTACTAATTATCGTAGTAGATTATAGGTATAATACTAGAATAGAAAGTAATACTACTAAAGAAGCGCTGCCACTCTACCATCTAAGAGTCTATAAGAGAGAGCAATAGAAGCTTAGACTCTATAGTAAACTTAGTAATAGTACACTAGATAATTGCCTTCTAGTTAACAATTATACTATAGAGGAAGAAGCATTGTCCTTATAAGCTTCTACGTGTCTTCTTATTATCTATATATAAAGTATCTAAGACTCTAAAGAATAGAGGATTACAATACTCTAGATTGTCTATAAGCGCCTTAAAGATTAAGTTGTTGTATAATCCTTTAAGCGCGTAGTACTTTGTACTAAGTAGATAGCACTATATACAATATACGTAGGCGACGTGTAATTATTCTAGGTTAACTAAATAACAGGCAAGGACAACGTGTAAACGAGCAACGTTAGGATGCATCTAGTAATTAATATATACTAGGTAATTAACTAGCTTTTAATAAAGCTTAGTACGTTAAGCGTCTAGTTCCTTAATTAACTTGTTAAGCAAGTTAACCTTAAGCGGAAACTTAGGTCGCTTGCCTTACAACTATATATTATACTTCTTATATACTTTATTAATATAGGTATTTTAAAGGATTTAGATCTTGCGTTTAGGTAGATTACGTATAACTTATATACTAAGAAACTATAATAGGTCCTTAAGCGCCTTAAGTTTAAATTAATTATACATCTTGTTCTTAAATTCCTTGTAAAGGTAAGTATTAAGAGGATGGAAAGCCATTACAATATTGTTAATATAGATAAATATAATTAGCTAATTATTAATATAGAGGTAAGGAAAGCCCTCTATATACTTAAGACCTAGCTTCTTAACAGCTTTGTAAAGGGTCTTATACTAGAGGAGTAGAGTATCTTAAAGGTTATAAAAAGTATATAGGACCTTAAGTAGGTTACTATCTCTAGCCTTAAACACTTCTAGAGTCTCTACATAGAGCTTTCTATTAAGTAATACATTAAGGAAGGCATTAGGTACGTCGTATTACTTAAGCTCTAAACTAAAGTAGTTAGTAATTACTAAGAGTATATAAAAAGTATAAGTAGTAAGGGTTACTACATACGTATTACTAAATTAATTTTATAAATCTCTTTAAGTGTAAGGTTTTGGATATAAGCCATGAAGCATAGGCTACCTTATGGATTACCTTAGGTGCCACTTGTATAACTCTAGTACGTAATTAGATTATTAAGGCAGTATAGTATATAGCTTCTATAACGTAGCTACTTAATAAACAACGCTTTGCCTTAATACTCTATTAATTTAATCTTCTAGTTATAAGCCTGGTTTGTACTTATTAAAGCTGCTACTTACCTGCAATCGTTTAATCCCGCAATACCTATATATAATTAATTAACGACGCTTATTCTTATTATGGCAACTAAATTTAATCCTATAACTATACGTATTACTGTAGTCCTTAGTAAGCCTAAGGACTAGCAGGCTTAGATCTTTCTTTATAAGGACGCTATATAATAGTATAATTTATAGCAGTATTACAACCCTAATATTACTACAGCTAACTTGCCTCTACTAATAGAGCCTATTAAGCCTATAGCGTATACGTACAAAGTTAACAAGGCACTCAGTACGATATACACTAACGTTAACCTTAACAACAATAAATTCTAATGCTATTAATTCGTGTACGACTAATACGAGAAGCAGTATACCCACTACCTTAAGCAGAAGTAGGCGCTGTAGAATTTAAACATAGATATTAGTAAGACAATTGCCAAACGTTACATCTACTTACTACATAATAAGGATATGCTGCACGCGCGGCTTGTCTCCCTTAAGAAGCACCTAGCGCCGTTGACAGTAGCTTACTGACGTAATCTAATTAATAAGTATAAGCGCCTATGTATTCTACTAAAATCCTACAGCCTTGAGGACTGGCTGCAATTATGGATTGAAATTACTTAGTAATATACTAAGATTAATCTACCTAACGTTAAAGGTATATACGCGTAAGAAGACTTTCTTATAGCTATTAAAGGCGTTAACCTAGAGTACACAACGCCTAAGCTAATTAAGCTATTTAAGTATAAAAACAATAATACGTAAGTAGCTACCCTAGAGAGCTACGTTACTGCCTATATAATGTACGTTTAATGCGTTTAACCTACTTCACAGAGGCTTACCAGCATAGTAGACGACCTTGAAGTAGCAAAGATACAGGATAATAATAAGGATAGTAGTAAGGGTACTTAAGGCCAAGCACTAAGAAGTAATTATCTTTATAGCTAAAAGTATTAGTATAGTAATTACTTTTACTTTAATAAGGACTTCTATCTTTGTTTAAGTAACTTTTAAGAAAAGTCTACTATCTATTAGCGTATTAATTAGGCTCTGCGAGACGACCCTAGGCTAAAGGCGTACATTAAGTAGTTAATTAATAATCTTAATAAGCGATTTCTGAAGAAAACACCTACTGCTGCTGCTGCTATTGATCTTGATAATGGACGCCTACTAAGTAACGGTGAAGCCTTTATAATAGGCCTATATAGTATAGTAAGTAAGGTCTTAACTACTTTAGCTGACTACAACGCGGTCCTGCTAAGTAAACTAATTATTGTAGTAATTAATAACTATAGCGTAAGCCTATTAAACGAGTTGACTATCGCCGTAATTAACGACTATATAGTAACGCTCCAAGATTATTAGATCCTTAACCTAGGCTCTAATACCTACGTTATTAATATGAGTGACTGGGTAGGCTGGGAGCAGGAGTACGTTGAGGATACTAGTATAACTGTTAAAGCAGGCAAGCACTAGTACGAAATCAAGGCCTAAGGTAAAATAACCCTTATAGTTAATACACTAAAAGGCATTACGCCAACGTTAATTACTTATATAGCCCTAGTACCTGGCTTTATTACTAGCATTATTGGTTTTGGATGCTACCGCGATATTAGTATCTACTTTAACTTAGGTTAAGATATACTATATAATAAACACGGCGTTATTGCTTATCTAGAGTATTATAAGGGCCACTGGCTTGTTAACGTAGATGTTTCTTATTATCTAATAAAGTTATCTTTGTTTATAATGCCTGTTTAAACACGCCCGTTAGAGGTACTAAAGAAGACTTAAGTGCTTACACTAGTAGAGGCCTATATGATTTAGGGCCACCTAGGCTATAAAGCCATTAATTACCTTATTAATAATGTTAAAGGTGTAAAGTTAATTAGTCTAGCCAATTAAGCCTTCTGTTAGGTCTATACTAAATTAAAATTGACTAAATAAGTCTCTTGCTATACGCTAGAGGACGCCGTCCGTCCCTTCTATTATATCTTAATTAATATTATATAGCTACGCCAGCAGGGAGAGGCCTGTTACAATGGCGATAAGTGGGGTGCTTATACTATCTATTAATATTTACGTTGATACAAAGTAGAGACCTTTTTAATAAAGTTAAAAGCCTAGCTACACTACTGGCTATAAAATACTATATAACGTATCTAGTATTAGTATAATTATAACGTAATTGCAATTAAGCTTAATACTAAGTAAAGCCTTATCTACTTTGTAGAGTAGCTTTGTACTAACCTAGGTATATAATTTAAGCTACGCGCTCTAGATACTCCTGCGTAGAATAGGGGTACTAAGGTTACTGGTAAGCTACTTATAATAAAGGCCTATACCTTACGCCTTTAAGGCAACCTTCTAGAGCAATTAGTAAACAAGATAATAAAGACAGCAGTATACCTACTTAATTAAACGCCATCTAAGGTTATTAATTGGTGCACGCCGTACGAAATTGTCTAGAATAAGAAGCCTATTGTTAGCTATCTTCGTCCTATTAGCTGTTACGCGTACGTTCTTAATAAGCACCTACTGTAAGGCGCAAAAATAGCCTCCTGAGCACTAATTGGCCACCTTGTAGACTACGATAGTACTAATATCTACTGCATCTAGCTACCTACAAAGGATCGCGTTATTTAAACGTAAGACGTAGTGTTTAATATATCTATATTCTACGAAGGCCGCGACGGCTACGCAGATAACGTAGTAATTAAGGAGGTAATTAAGTTACTTAACGTTCTAGAGTAATACAAAACCGACGTCTCTATTAAGGAACTTCTTACTACTTGCCAGCAGCGTATCTATAAAGCTGCGCCTAATATAGTACTAGCGTTTACAGTATAGTCTATTAAGTAGCCGTTAGTAGAGGGTAGAGGATCTTAATATTAATTACCTTTTAACAATTTTATAGAAGTAATACCTTTTAATTAAACGCCTCTTGATTACACAGTAGACTACCTTATAGGATGCTATAATAATTGCTATTTTTAACCTACTACTACACAGTAAGAGGTTACTAGTTAATTAGTTGCTAATATTAAAGGTTATATACTTAACTAACGCAGCAACAACGCTCTGTAGCGTTAAGATGTAAATATATTATAAGAAAATGTACTTACTATAAAGCGCGTTTAAAAGCCGACGAACCTTGGCAATCTATAGACTTACGCTATTTAGCTAGGAGCTTAAAACGTTTCTTACTACCTATATACCTTTGCTATTACAACGACCTATAGTAAGGTAAAGGATAATCTACGTATTTATTAAAGCCAACTACTAGCTGCCCTAAAGCACCTTAGCTAGCTGAAATTACATCTACACAGTACTGAGTTTATAAAGGCTGCTAAGTATAAGTATTATAAAATCTAGAGTAAAGGCTGCTTCTATAGGACCTCAGCAACACATTAATCTGTGCAGGCCAAAGGCATCAACGTGATCCCACTTATGTAGGTGTTTATATACAAGTTTAATAAGGATGGATATCTATATAAGTACAAGGCTCGCCTTGTCGTACGTGGAGACCTACAGGAGTAATATAGAGACACCTATGCTGCTATGCTTACTACCTGCACCTTCTAAGCAATCGTTACAATTGTTAACTACTTTAGCCTAGAGCTGAAGCAGTACAACGTACCAAATGCCTTTCTTAATGCTATACTTAATTAAAAGCTATACGCTGAAACTCTTAGTGTATTTAAGAAAGTAGATGGTGATCTACTAGAGGTGCTCTATACTATCTACGGCCTTAAGGACGCTCTGCTTCTCTAGTATAATATATTTTAAGTAGTAGTAGAGCTGCTAGGCCTTAAATGCATTAAAGGCTTTCCTTGTCTATACGTTAATAATTAGTTTATTTTATTTATCTATGTTAATGATATTGTAATGTCCTACTATCTATTAAACGCCTATCTTTACCAAGACTTTAAATAGAAGCTAAAGAATTAATTTGGCCTTAAAGCTATAGGAGACCTATTTTAGTTCCTAGGCGTCCGCGTCGTTCGCGATCGCCAGTAGAAGAAGATCTAGCTTATTTAAGACACGTATATTAATAAGGTTTGTAAGAAATACGGTATATAGCTAGTAGACAAAAGGCCTATCCATCCGCTTACCGTTAATTCCCTTAATAAGTTAATTAAGGAGCCTAACGCTTCCCGTACGAAGCTTTATCAGAAGCTCGTTGGCCACCTAGCCTATATTACCTGCTAGACGCGACCTGACGTCGCTCGTAGCCACGTTGTTCTTACTTGCCACCTTATAAATCCAGGGCAATTGCATATTACAGCCGTGCAACGCGTCTGGCAATACCTACTTACAACTTAACACTATGCTATTAAGGGCTTCTACGACGACTCTATTATAGAGGTTCTATCTAACAATCAAGGCTATCGCGATCCTCTATTCTTTAGTGTATTAGACGCCTTATACGCGGACGATTAGGATACGCGTCAAAGCTTACAAGGACAGTGCTTCTTTCTATATAGGATAATTATTAATTAGAAAGTAACTATCTAGCGTATAGTTATTAAGTCTACTACTAAGTTAGAGCTGCTATCAATCTTATTTGCTAGCTTTTAAATGGCTAAGTGGATTCGGTTCTTTAATAGTATCTTATTTAAATTAGGCATGCTGCCTACTATCTACTACAATAATTAACAAACTGTTAGTATTATTAACAAGGATCTTAATTAGCTTTACACTAAGGTTTGCTACGTTGATATCCATTAGATGTGGGTTTAACAAGAGGTAGAGGCTTAAAGACTTACTATTAAATAGATCCCTACTAATTAGATGCCTGCTAACGGTCTTACTAAGATCCTCTTACGTTTAAAATATTAGGAGTTTATTTGACAGCTCCACCTTGTTAATATCGCACAGCGCCTCCACGGCAGCGTTAATAGCAATATTGCTGACTTTATGTATCCTATCTAATCAATTAAACAAGCTTTTAGCTTCATATCGATCTTATATCGAGCACATGAAGCTGAGGGGGTGTGTAAGGTTTTAGATATAAGCCATAAAGCATAGGCCACCTTATAGATTACCTTAGGTGCCACTTACGTAACTCTAGTACGTGATTAGATCATTAAGGTAGTATAGTATATAGCTTCTATAACGTAGCTACTTAATAAATAATGCTTTGCCTTAATACTCTATTAATTTAATCTTCTATTAAGTAATAAGTTAAGCTTTATACTTATAGAGGTAGCCGTCCTTATTAAACTTATAGGTAAATACCTATATAAGTAGAATTACTTTAATGCCTTTAGTAGTAGTAAAAGCCTTTGTTATAGTTATCTTTTAAAAATAGCCTTTACTTTAGATCTCTTAATACTCTTATATAATAGTACGTATAAAGTAATTACTATAAGAGTAATTATAAAGCTATCTAAGATGCTTTAGTAGAGGTAGTAACTAACTATAATAGATATAAAAGTTATCCTACTTACTATTATTAATTAAGAGAGTAAATAAGTATAGGTAATTAACAACGTTGCCTTTACTAAGCTGTATAGTATATAACTAAGGATTAGTTAAATTATAAGAATATTATAAACAACTACCCTAAATAATATTATCCTTAGAGACGTTAATATTTCGGCAACGTAGAGCATTATTACTTATGTAGTTAGGTATATATTAATTTAGGTTAATAGCTAACTAGTTAACCACTACTTACTAAGTAGGAGTAGGGCAATAGAGGCGATTATTAAGTCGTCTACTTAAGTACTTAGCGTAATATATATCCTCTATAGTAGGTCCTACTAGAGTAGGAGGTATCTACTAATTGTAGAAGTAATTTCCTATAGGCTAAGAAACCTCTTTATCCTCCTTAAACGGAGATTAATACTCTAATAATATAGCTATATTATATAGGGTACTTAAAAGCCTTCTATATAAATCCTTAAGCTTATTATCCTACCCTTTGTCTAGTAGTAGAGATGGCTTATTATTACCCCCTAGATCCTTATAATAATTATTATAATTATAATAGCATTGTTGCTAACGTATAGTTAAAAGGTTATTAATTATTTTATTAAGAGTATCTTCTTTATTAGGAAGCTTAAGTAGCTTAATAATTTTATTAATCTTAGAGATTATAGTATAGTCTTTGCAACCTATGTAAAAAATATTTAGGTTAAAAACAACGTCTTAGATATAAATAACTTAATTAATTAAAAGTAATTAAATCCTAAAGATATTAGAGGCATTGTAGTCTACTAGGTAGCTAATTAATATACAAGAAACTATCTTTACTCTCTATAGTAGATACTTATTAAGTATATAGATATAATAATTAATAGGACGTAGGTGGCCTATTAAAGACTTCTTATTATAAATAACTTTATACGGAGTCTTCTAATTAAGCACTTCTATAGGTTATTAATTAATTAGGTAGATAGTTATAATAGCTATCTTATTAGCTAGTTGCTTAAGTAGATTACCTTATAAGTATAGCGTATAAGCTTTTATTATAATAAGTTTACCTACAATCTCTATACCCCCATTCTAAGTAGAAGTGTCTAAAGTGTATACTTTAAGATATATACCTATCTTTATATAAATCTTTTTAGTAAAGTAGACAAGCCCTTACTCTATATCTATCTTAATTACAATAATATTAGTATTATACTAACGCTAGATATAATAGATTAGGTTAACTAGCTATTAAACTAGGTAAACCTATAATTTTAATAAAAAGGTTTTAATTTTATACTAATAAGTATACTAATAAATAGTATAAGTAGTCTACTTATTACTATTATAATAAGCTTCTCTAGACTTTTATAACTAAACTATGTTAATTAAAATTTAATAGAACTTATAAACTACGTTGTTAAGTATATAATATAATATCTACTTAGTAAGCTTTACCTTTATATAAATCTAATAAAACTACTTCTAATCCTTTTTAGTAACTATTATACTAAGTATATAATTATTAAGATAAGTAATTACCTTACGTTCTAAGTAGCCTTAAACTAAGTATACCTCTTTAGGTATAAGTTGCTACGTCTTATTAGATTAAGAAGGATAGACTTAAAGTAATATAATAAGTAGTAATAAAGGTAGTAGCTAATATATAAAATTAGTATTAACTAACTAGTATCCCTTATTATACTCTAGCAGCACAATAGTGCCCTAATAATTGTATAGTAAATTATAACCTAAATTAAAGTAGATTTTAATATTATAGTAGTAGCTTAGTCTAATAAGACTTATTAAAAAACTAAAAATAAGAGCTATATAAGAAATCCTAATATAAGTTAGTTAACTAGATAGTATACTAGTAGCTAAGGTTATAGTACCCTAAGCCTTAATTTTATAATAGTATATATCTACTTTAATAGTAGTATAAGTAGTTTTCTTATATTCTTCTTTCTAGCTAACCTAATTAAGTATATTAATTATATAGGTATTAGAGCTAGGGTTAAGAATCTAGTAATCTTATAGAGTAGAGCATTTATTAATAGCTATAACTATATAGAGATTATTAAATACAATAGCGTTAGTATTGTTAACTACTAGGCTCTTAGCCTAATCTTGTGCTTTAAGTACGGCAGTATTAGCGTTGTTAACCTAATAGCATTTAGCCTAATTATACGCTTTAGATATAATAGCATTAGTATTATTAACCTAAAGGTTTTAAGCTTAATCTTTTACTTTATCTATGTTGTACTTATTCTAATTAGCTTAATTGTGTACTAGTCCTATTAGCTAAATAGGATAGCTAAATAGGCCATAGGCAAAAGCGTCTCTAGAAGTTAGTAGCTATCTATTATTAAGGTTAACAACGTAATCCTTATTAGTCTTATTATAGGTCTTCTTTTAGTACTTAATTAACCTCTTAATTATATTCTATAGCTAAGGCTTGTCTTTTAAGACCTAATTAATCTGCTATTACATAGCGTAATCTTTATAGAAGCTATATAAACGCTAAAGGTACTTCTTATTAAGGTAGAAGTAGTTAGAGAATAAGTATAACTTATTATATAGGTAGATAAGGTTATAACCTTTAGTCTTATTCTTTTTTTATAGTTTAGCCGCATTAAGCTTACTAGCTATTGTAAATATCTAAGATGGCAATAAGCCTTAGATGTATTAAGTAAATATAGAGTAATTAATAATGTAATTATCTAGGCTTAGTATCTACGTTCTATTTTACTTATACTTAATTAGTATAACTAGCTTTAATATTATATACTTAGGATTAATAGCCTTAATTACTGTTAAGAAGTCTTCTTAAGTACGATTGCCTTTAACTTTAGGTAGATTAATCTTATAATATTATTTAATAACCTTAACCTACTATTATAGCTAAGGATTAATAGCGCGCAACTTTAGTAGATTACAAAGGCGTTAATACTTAACAATTAGGTTACATTAGTGTTCTAACGTCGTTGACGTAAGGTGCTTCTTAAGCACGATAAGTCACTCGTACGTAGTAGGCTTATTGTTAATTAAGTAGAGTAGGTTCTTTAAAAAAGACCTACTAATCTAATAGCTAAGATTATAAAGCTACTTGTTTATATCTTTAGCACAACGTTGTTTGTTAAGATATATATTATTAGTAAACTAAAATATACGAAATTACTCTATGTTAAGCTTATAAAGAGCCGTTGCTTCTATTTTATAGTCTAAAGGGCGAGGCTGAACTAGAATAGTAATAGTAAGTAGCTAATCTCTTAAGGTATTAAAATTATAGTAGTTCTATAGACCTTACTACTTTATATTATTCTAGCATATAAAGAACTACGTAGCTTAGTTATTTAATTTACTAAGGATAACCGTCTAGCACGTTATAGGGTCTTTAGCTATTTTAATTACAAAGCCATCGCACTTTTGGCTGCAGCTATTTTCTAATTAAGTTAAATTAAGTTGCGTTAAGTTGCGTAGTAGTTGTGCGCTATACTAAGCTTATAACTATAAGATCACGCAGAGGGTAATTAAAAAGAGGGTTAGAAGATTGTGTATCAACTATCTCTCGAGCTCTCTTCTAAGCTGTGTGGCCTATATACACTAAGTACTAGGCAAACACGTAAGCACGTGCACCAAAGGCCCGTGCACCAAAGCTCCTGCCGTCACAGATGTTAATAGCAGTGTCTACTTAGTTAATACCTGCGATGAGGAGGTTCGATATGGTTGATGTAAAGAGAAAGATAAACTATATAAACAACTACATTAGTATCTTAATGCTTACTTACACCGTATATCCTAACGAGAAAGCAGAAGGAAAAGAATACGTAAGCCAGAGCTGACTTTATAGTTTCACAACTTCCACGACGATGGCTAAGATTAGGAACGCGGGATATGATAACGTTTTCGATTGCCTCTCGCGAGATTTGAAGAGTGTGTAGTACATGGGGAAGACAGATACCGTTTTCTGCATAAGCTTGCTAAAGTTTGTGAAAGGAGTATAATGGCGAAGAGGGTCTAGAGTCCCTACAAAAGCGTTGGGGTAAGAAATGCTCACTATAGCTTCGTCTAATATCTCTTCATTTGGAAAGAGCCGGGGTATCAATGCCCTCTTTGACAGAGTTAAAATAAAATGGTCTACTCTGCATACGTTTTCAAACAAAATCTTCATTTAGCCCACGAAAAGCCCATGAGCTTCCCTTAAGGCCTTTACAACGTCGTCATCATATTCCCTGGCTTGTTCGAGATGCTCGGTCATGTGCATGAATGGATGCGGAACGCCTTGGTATCTGCACTAAATTAGCTCGTTTTCCCCGAAACTCATATCTGGATGGGCCGTAGCTTTACCTCTTGAATGTAACCTTGTTACCTGCTGCGACACACTTCATAGCATAAGCCTCGCCCTCATCGCGAACTGGATCGCATTCTGCTGTGATCATAAAAGTGTCACACAACCCCGAGAAATTAGGAGCTTTCAAAGGGGCTAGCCACCATTCAGGGTATGTCGATCGGATCTCCGCTTCTTTGTCTTTAGGGTAAACATGCTGCTTAAAATATGCGATGCGAGTCCAGTTGAGCAATGGAGCCTTGCGAAATTCGCGGAATGATTCGAAGGGAGAGTCTTCCACGCAGTTGTAAGAGCAGCAATCAGTTGTGGGAGGGACGGCAGGGATGATGAGTTTGAGCGGGATCTGCGCATCACGAGCCAAGTGTTGGAGGACGCAACTGAAAAATGCCCCAGCTGAGATGCCACCAAGGGAGATTGACCCCGAGTCAATGTTCAAAAGAGAGGAAGAAGATATGACCTGGAATATGTTATTGTGTTTCTTGTTCCTATCGTAGCAATTGTGAGATTATCGTCACTCACCCACTGCAGAGCTGCCCAAGCATCCTCTATATTCTTTCCAAATATTACCTCTACTTCTAGTCAGCAAGTATATTCTTCAGACTATTCAGCCTATCGACACTGACCGGGACAATGCCTGTAGTTGACATCGACGACAACTACTCCAACACGCGCTCGAAGAGTCAAGCAAAACAACGAGTCTGCATCAAGGCTTCCAAACACGAACCCACCACCTATAGTGAATGTCAGTAAGGGTCAAGCTCAGAGACCATGTGTAAATACCATGGTAGTTGATATGAACTTTGTACGGCCCTGGTCCAAACAAGTCCGGATCGGGATAATAGACTCTCACAGGGAATTCGCAGCCGTCTTGTGAAACGACCTGAAAATCCCGTATTCGGGGTTCGCTCTTGCTATTGTAATGCCACTTAGCAGCGAACTTGGAAGGATTTGCTCGGATTTCTTGTATAGAAACTTCGTGTGTTGGCTTGGAATATTGCAACACGCTTGTGAAGTAGCGGACAAACTCCGGATCGAGTGTTTTGAGGACCTGTGGGTCTATCGCAGGGATTTGATGAGTCGTGTTCTGGGTATCATCTCTAATAAGCGCAGGTGCCATGTTGGGTAAGTTCGAATGTGTCGTTCTTCTGGGTACCAGGCTCAGATGGTCTTCGGCGAGGTGTGAGGATCTGTTATTATTATACTCATAGTCTCTATTACGTAATCCGTCGAGGCTGGCAGAGATAGGATAGCGATGTCTCTGGCTAGCGGCACGTCGGTTGTTCCGCCCGTGTCGAAGTTTCTGCCGGGCCTTCCGGTATCTGATCAGCGCCGATCCCACGGCACAACCGTGCTTCACGACTTCATCAGGTTGTTTTTACATACAATCAATTGATATCTTCCATCGGCTTTTCCGTAAAATTCGTGCTGTCGCAGTCCATGTCGCTTACCCCTCACCTAGAGTCATGCACCCCTCAATCACGCAAGCGCAAACGTAATGGAGGTGATCTGTTAGGTGCACGACCGCCCAGAACGTTGCAAGCCTGTCTTCCATGGTATGTCGAACGGTATCTGTGCAAGCAAGATAATTGTAGCTTACATGGTACTAGTCGGCGCCGGAAAATCAAATGCGATGGCAAAAGACCACATTGCTATCACTGCATTCGCTTCAAGGATAGCTGTGAATGGCCTCAAAATGATATACCAGCCCCTTATGCGACGAGTATCTCAGACCTCAGCTCCTCGGCTACACATAACTGTCTCTCCAAGGAGCAAGCACAATTACTCGTAAAGAGCTTTTTCTCGATGCCACAATTTGCACTTGTGCGGCAATTCTTTCACTCTCCAACATTCGATAACATCGATTTCGAATGCCATCCTCTGTTTCTGCAAATTAGTCTCTGTTGTTTAGCCGCATTGCATCTTCCTGAAACCGAAGCGTATGTACACTTCGACGGCACGACTCCGGCAGACATATCGACTCAACTTGCCGCTGTCAGTCAAATTTTGTCTATGGAGAGTTGTTTCCAGTCGACTGTCGAGAATATACAGGCCAATATTCTGATGGCATGGAGGGAATTAATTGCTGGAAATGGCAATCTTGCCTGGATGTACACAGGGCTTTCCATTCGCATGGCTCAAGCCTTGCGACTAGGAAGAGAGTACCACCAACGTCATTCAGCAGTGGATCGTGAGATTCGGAGGCGAACCATGTGGATAGTCTTCGTAACAGATCGGCTAGTCTCGTATGTAATGGCGCGCCCACAGACACTGGTAACCGCCAAGCTGGTAATACAATTACCAGCTCCAGAAACCTCGTTTGTCTTCGAGGAAGCGTACGTTGGGCCGAATATACACCAGCTAGGAGAAAAGGATTCTACGGAACTCAACGTCCTCGCATATTTAATCAAGACGATCGACTTGTGGGGAATATGTTATAATGCATTCGCCAACTTGGCGATAGAGACGACAACACCCTCGGGAGACAACGAGGGTGCCCTATCGCAAGCCGAATGTGATATCGAAAATTGGGAGACACGATTGCCGCCTCGTCTCCAGTGGTCACAGCAGAATTATCGTGCCCATAAACGGATGGGGCACGGAAATCTCTTTGTGATACTTCATTTACTCCTTCTACACTCACACTGTATCAGCAAGCAGAGCCATCTGCCTTTCAAGGAACTTTTTGGATCGATGAATACGAGACAATCAGCGGCAGCAGATGCATGTCTGAGATACGCTGAACAAGTTACAAGCATTTCAGTCTTTCTTTACAATGGCGACGAAGAAGACCGCTCAAACCTTTTCTCGCCAATGTGCGGGCTTGCCATAACATGCACCGCAAGCATATGGATTTGGTCTCTTGGTGCCACGAAGATCCCCGCTGATCTAGGACCAGGCAGCATGTTTCAGCAAGGCCCTGTCATGCAGTCCAATCTGGACAAGCTAACCACCATTATCCGCTCTTGGGCAAAGATTTGGAAGCTCGCTCAAGGATGGCTTGACATCATCGATCTTCTGACAGAGTATTTTGATGTGGTCTCTGGAGAGCGGTCTGTGAGTGCGACCGTTCCTGATGGTGATGGATCTGACGAGACTTCTCCGGATCGAATAACACTCGGAAGTGGCTTTCCAGAACCTAATTCCATGCAGGATACATTTAAAAGAGTTTATTTCTTGATGGGTGCTGCTGCAGAGTCTCCCGATCTTCGTCAGCAACATGCAAGGCTCCAAATACAGAGTTCTTGGAGACAGATGTGGTTGGGATCCGCCTTGCCTTTGCCAGAACTGGAAAATTGGCTAGAGGATCTGAATTCTAGTATAGAATATGAGGGCCAAACATTCAACTAGAAAAGATTTGAAATATGATTCATTCCTCGGCTATTAACATAAATTGTATGAACTTCGCCTGATTACGAGCGTTAGATCGTCAAATCGGGTTTGGAAAAATGACTCGAGTCAGCAACGCCTTCGTGGTGACTTTAGAGACGTGCGTGGGTTTCCAAAAGATCCACGGCTTCTTTCGCCATTCCCCTGAGCTCTATGTCAGCGTTTTCCATTGCTAGTTGGTCGTTGTCCCTAACCATGAAGCTTGATATCCGGCACCGGATGCACCGTAGTTGTGGATCACGAGAGACCCATCAATCGATTCACGTTCGATCCTTGGACCACCTTTCCTCGCCGCTGGGTATGATCAGTATTGAATTTAACAATTCGAAGAGGAATCATACGTCGTAGGCCAACCGCATGATAAATCACTTTCAAGTCTTCCGGCTTCCCAAGATCAGGGCATAGTTCACAACACCGCCTCTTGATATCTTCCGCAAAATCCAGGTCGACTTCCCCATCCCACACTCCATCTAGTCGACATCCTCCAAGGATGACGCCACCTCGAGGGTATCGCGGAAAGACATATGTCGTATTTGCATCAACTCTTCTAGGAGAGCGGAAATACATTTGTTCAATGGGCTTTTTAGGCGTCTCGACGAGCATGACTTGGCCCTGCGAATCTATCAGATGCATATCTATGCATGATCAGCAAAATACTAACCTTTGAAGGATACATGTTACGATCCTCAATGCCTTTCAGAGTGAACGATCCTAAACCTGTACAATTGAAGATTGCTTTAGCCGAGGAAAACTGACCCAGCAAGGTTCTGATATCTTCATAAAACCCGCGATGGACATCTATGCCAGCAATATTGACTTGAACTTGTAGCCTGTGCCGTATCAGTGGGCTGGGGATTTATGTTGGTCTTTCATACTGACCAGGGTAAGTATGCTTGAGTATTGATCATGAAACTCGACAGATCGAAGCCGAAGGAAGCTCCCTGAGGTAGTTGGTGTTCCGGAATCTCATCAAGGCCACCAACTAGCGACTCATACCAAATCTTCCCTGTACCATCCGACAGAACCTCTGCTTGGTCAATGGGACTGTCGAATACTGCGCTGATCTTCATCCTTGTTATTCCTGCTTCGGGAACATTTTCAGAAAGTTCTTGAAACTTCTTGAAGGTCACCCCATCCCATTGCTCTTGTCGGCCGTTATCTGTAGCAGTGGAAAGCCAGTTTGCTCCAGCCCATGGTGACGTGTAGTCAATGCTTCTATCTCCCGGAAGGTACTTGGCTATAACGATGACTTCGGCTGTATGGTTACGTGCCTTGAGTTCCAGTGCTGTAGTGAGTCCCACTACCCCGGCGCCGAGAACAACGTATTGCTCTAAACGACGCAGTCAGAATGACGACTACCAAGCGAGAATGGAGTCGTACGCATTTTTCTTTGGCTGATATGTCTAGTGGACTACGAAGGCGATGGGATGGCCAATGGTAATGGAATCGATCCGAACTTATGAACGAGATTGCAAGCAGGATAATCGTACCTCCTAAATAAGGTTCGTAGCGTTGTGCTGATTATGATACAGTGGTCCAAATTTATCGTGAGGTTAGCAAGCGCTGGCAAGTCGTACGTTGAACTATGTTGTTCGTGATTCCAATGCAACTTCACAGGGTGGTTCGGAAGGACCGTGGTGGAGCCCATCACGTGAGCGGTACTTCCGTATCATCAGATCGGATTCCCCGCCCCTCTTTCTTGACTAGCCAAGACGCCATTGGAACTTTGTCGGTTACCTTCCAAGCCTACTGCATGTCCTTATCATGCTTAGCCAAACAGCACCTGAGCGTATACATATCTCAGTTCCGGATACGTCACCCGAAGATGTCGAAGAGTATATGAATCTTTGAAGTTCGCTGGTTTTAATTTTAATTCCATACTCTGCATCGACATTGTCAGAATGGCCGAAACGAAAGAAAAAGTCCCAAATCTTTGTCCTACCTCCAAAGACGACATGGATGAGGGTGTGATCATCAATAGTCATGATCCTGCTATCATCAAGGCGTATCTCCGTAGATGCGACCTCTTCCTGATTCCTATACTGAGTTGGATATACCTCCTGAAGTCAGCTAAGTCCTAAAATGCTATCTGGAACAGAAGTGCTAACATCGATAGTGCACTTGACCGGTCAAATCTTGGAAATGCGCACACAGCCGGTCTTACTGAGGATCTCGGCATGGACGACAAGCAGTACAACATGGTCCTTACGTTTTACTACGTTCCATTCGTCTTATTCGGCCCTGTTGGATCTGTGTTATCTAAAGTTATTTCTGCTAAGTATGCTTTATCGGGCATGATGATCGCATTTGGAATTGCTTCTATGTGCGCGGGTGCGGTCAAAAACTATGCTGGACTTTTCGCCTGTCGCTTTATTATCGGCATCTTCGAAGCAGGATTCCTATCGTCGTAAGTATTTTAAAACACTACATTATGAACGCCAGCTGATGTATATCAGGGTCGTTGTCTATCTTTCCTCGTTCTACACACGAAGTGAAATTGCCTCACGCATCGGGCTCTTTTATGCGGCCCACGTCATCGCAGCGGCCTTCGGTGGTCTTCTCGCATACGGGGGTTAGTAGTCGATTTTCACATTTCCATCATGTACTGACCCTTCTCGGCAGTTTTCCACATCACTTCTGGACCGCTCTACCCCTGGGCTTACTTGTTTCTGCTTGAAGGTGGATTGACTATTCTGTCGGCATTCGCAGCTTTCTTCATATTACCAATGGATCTAAAGCGGGCATGCTTCCTAACACAAGAACAGAAACAAGCTGGTATCAACAGGATGTTGGCCGATTCACTTGATAGTGAAGATACAGCTTTCAAATGGAGCGATGCCGTCCGCGATTTCAAGACGATCCACATCTACATCCGTACAGTTATCATCTTTTCTTTTGGGGTACTAATCGGAACAAATTCCAACTTCCTTCCAATAATAGTGAGGCGGCTAGGTTATTCCGTTGTTAAGACCAACTTAGTAAGTCAACAATTGACTATAGATGGTTTAGATGCTTACGGAAATCTAGTACACCGTGGCACCCTCTGTAACTTCAGCGATCACTCTGCTGGCGTTTTGCTACTCATCTGACTATTTTGGCGAACGTGGACTACATATGTGTGCTGTTCTCATCATCGCAATCGTTGGCTATATCCTCTTGATGACTGCCGACCTCGAAACGCAGAAAGGGGTCACATATTTTGCTGTGTTCCTTTGCACCATTGGAGTAGGGTTCCGATCTAGCACTGGTTTCGTTGACACTGACAATTTATCAAGTCCTATCCTATGAGCGTAATATTTTCCGCTTGGACAGTGTCTAACACAACAAATATGAGCGCTAGAGCCTTAACTATGGGAGTTTTAATTGCTCTTGGTAAGAACCATATACTGTCGAAGAACCAGTCTTCTTGCACATATACTAATACTTATGATAGGTAATTCCGCTGGACTTGTGTCGAGTAACATATTCTTTGACGACGAAGCGCCCCGCTACATGACTGCTCTCAAGATCAATTGCACCATGGCTGGGGTTTCTTTGGTGTCGTGTTTCGGATATACGATGTGGATGCGATATGAGAACAAGCGCCGAGATAGGGTCTATGGGAAACACGACCAGTACCAGACGGCTGGCGTTGGCGACCCACGAGACCCCAACTTTAGATTTCAGCCATAAAGAAAAAGGGTCTACAAGTTATAGAGACATCTTATCTTCTGGCCATAATAGTAGTGAGAAGCTGAACGCATGGTACCATTTATAGTTTTTAGATTCAAAAATAGAATAATTGAAGTTCAATGTTTCTTATTTTAAGTCGGAGAGTTTTTTGATTGTATATTAGATTGCTTACCAATGTCTTCTTGACTAGGCAGGATCACAAGGTTTTTGACGTAGTTCTTTAGCTCCAGTCGACTATGTACTTCCACCGTCCCACAAGATGGAAAAGATTGTGCCACATCTGCATTAAACGTTCGGACCTCCAGGCGTCGTTTATATTAATGTCAGTCAAATCTCGGAGACCGACGTAGAGCACGATGAAGTGAGTAAGTGTTGTATGTAAATCTATCTTGAACGTTCTGACCTTGTTTGCCTTAATGGTAATCAAATTTCGATGAGGGACGATAATGAAGAGGGGTCATACAATGGCGTACCGTAGAGACGGTTCACGGGTGGAAATCTTTGCAATCACCCCGAACAAGAACTAAGTACATTATCTGTGTCTTTCCCTAGTCTCCGGTGGGTTTTGCTTCTGTCATGGTTGCATGAAACATCGTCGACGTCTGCGAAAATGGGGGTCGCCGCCCACGCATAATGCTACCTTCCTATTAGCATCACATATCACGTCTTCTATCCCGATGGGGCCGTGCCCATGGGTCCGGGTAGGCATCAACATTGAACTCTAGCAGTGCCTCTGTAGTGTGATGATGTGTGGAATATTACCATTTACTTCACATTCTTTTGAGCGCGGCACTGATTACGGTTATTTGCTGTTGAAAATGCGCTCTATTTTCGCCATAATTTTCTACGTTTTCTTTTGTTTCCAATGCGTTACAGCAACCGATGTGAGAAAGTACAAAAAGCCAAACAAAAGCAGAGTCAACGTTCAGCTCGACCAAATGCTAGCCGCGGCCGATGCTGAGCCACAACGCCTGAAAATGCCGAATTCGGGCTCAAGGGGAGCTCGATTAATTATCATGGCACACCACAAGGTGTCTCGCCCAATCTCCGACCTCCAACTCATCAAGGTTGCGATAGACGGTTTCGTGGACATGCTCAGAAACGGTGGACTATACGAAGTCGGCAAGAAGGCTCTCCCCGGAGTACTGACAGCTTTCTACTTCGACAATCAAATCATTCCAGCTAGCTCACAAAAAGGAAGAGGCGCTCTTACGTACACTCAAGGCAATGGCTTAGAGTGGTCAGGGACTGCGTTGCCCCTAACGAGAAGTCGAACCAAGCCAATTGCGGAGAGATGAGCGCTTTGCACATCTTCAAACATCTATATCCCACAAAACCTATCTGTCTGGAAAATATCGTCATCCTTACCGTTAGATGTGATAATGATGAAGTAAGGAACAGCGACATTCACAAATGCGAAGAAAAAGAACTTGAAGTTTACCCTCCCTGTGATCCACCCCAAGTGAGTCTGTTTCTGATTGCTTCGCTACCAGAAAGACTATAACTCACTCCAAAACTTACAGGGCGGTGGTTTCGAATTGTTGATTGGCCCGAACAAGGTCATCGAAAGACACATCCCCCCCATTGTTTGGACAGACACTGGAAACGCGGCTGTTACCTACTCCACGGAAGACTGGGATCTGACGCCTCTAGATCTTTTATCTCTTGCGGCTCTAGCGCAATAATGAAGGAAACATTCCGTCGGAAAATGTCTTGTGGGCCGTATGTTGGTCAGGGGTTTGGAGGTTCCAAAATCCCGTTCAAATACTTCCTCCGCATACAGATGCTTCTATTCTCTCTTGTACATTATGCTGCCATATTCCCCAGCCTGAGATTTCTCTCACTTACTTCAATACTTGATTTCGAATATTTTATCTAAAGGGCTCGTATCAGCCTGTCGAACAATGCCAAATTAAAGGTGGGATGCCGATGCGGGCCAGTATGCTAGACCAGTAACCAAGCGTGGAAGTAGCGATCGATATGGGAGAGTCCTGCTTCAGAGGATATAAATAAGATTAGAGCTTAGTGAAAAGCCTGCTCAAAACGCTGCTTAACAGGCTGAGGATTTCAAGGATCGCCCGCTTCACAGGTGATCGTGAACACCAAATACAACGCATAATAGACCAACTGCTCAACTCTCAATAGGTAAGCTTGACATACCTGAGACTGTATCGTGAGTCTAAGGCTTAAGTCTTATGTGATGCCTCGAGTATTAATGTCCTTTTGAGAGCCTAGTAGCCAATCAGAAAATTAAAATATCAGGGTGAATTGTGCACTTTTACGGTCAGTCTATATCTACTTATCACATCGGTTCGATGCCTCGCTCTCGTGGATGATCTTATGTGGTAAATATATTCCTTGGAAGATTGCCTCAAGCTCATTAATCCTATTGAAATGGACTGCATCAGAGCTCTTTTGGAGGAACAAGCCGACCTCCTTAAGATGCGGTGTAGTCTTCCATGCAGTCTCTGAAAGTCAGGATCTAAGCTGAAGCTATTCGTCATCTCGGTCGGTGAAAGGCAAGTAATGATTCGTGTCGTCATCGCTAGTTGTCACAACCTCAACATTAGGAGGTATGCTATCTTCCAGTCGTCTTGTATATGAGTCTGTCTAGCCATCCCAGTTTGGAAGCAACAATCTGAGTGGTGCCTTGAGTTGCTTGATGTTGACTATACTACGCAGACCACTCAGAGAACCTCGAATCTCTAGATTCTGAATCTCGGAATTAAACTACGGGCTTTTATGTCGACACTGTTTTGAGATCCCGGAGAGTGTCCTGGACTACAAGCAATACTTCAACAAATCTATTCAGATCCATCTTATTAGTAATTAGCGGATCGACATCAGGTATGTGTTTCTAGACCCAGCGTAGCTCCCTCAGAGCCCGAGTTCTCTTAAGAATCTGTCCTAGAAAGTCGACGTAGATATGTGTCAGAGATAGTGATACAAGATAACTTAGCTCTGGTAGGTCTACTGGACTAAACAGGAAGGATTTAGGGTTTAGATATCAGCCTAAGATACTGCGCACTAACGGAAGGCTTAGAAGAGCTATCATATCCTTGAGTTTACAAAAGTCCGGATTGTTCTCAGGCCATGGGGTTATAGGCCAAGGGAGTAAGATATATTCAAGATGTTAGAACCTAGAATTCCCATGATTTGATGGGTCAAAAACAGCAGACTGAAAAATCTTCCTAAGGAACTGATTCTCCATGTCCCGCGCTGCCGTCAGCGAATTCCTAGAGAGTTCCGTTTTCTCAGGGTCTAGTAAGACGACCGAATTTTTGACGCAGAAACCCTTAAAGTTAAGCAGTCTTAATAGGAGTAATGCGACAAAAGCTTTTAGGTTACCTATACGCAATTTTTCTGTCTAAATGTCAGCGTACGCAAGACTAGAATGCGAGATAAAGGGCACAAATTTGGACATCCCATCCTCATTAGTTAGTTGCAGTGGAGAAGTTTTAGGTATTTCGCTTATATTACAATATCTCCAGCCATCCGCCGGTTCGTCATCGCGCAAAAGAATAGAGTCCACATAGGCTGTTAGCTTAGCCTTGTTAAAAATACTTCGACAAAGATAAACTATAGAGCGTAGGTTATCTAGATGTGTAGTAAGGTTAATTTAAGAATAGCGCAGCAGCGTTGCGCATTCGTATGGCCTCTTGCTTACGAGACTCACAGCGAATAGGTCGCGGAACGACACGTGCTGGAGAATGGAGTTGATGAGTTCCGTGGGACAGTCAGGAAAAGATGCCATGATTTTGATTGTGATGCGAGAGGGAGCGCAAAGACAATAAGAGGCGCCCGAAGAGCTTTTATTGAAGCGCTCGAAGCTGTGCAATGTCGACACTCTTGGGCACGTAACGACCTATTTTGGGTGTCAGCAGATCCACTGGACTGGAATTACGGAGGTCGACGGGAAATGAGAATATCGGATGTAGGAAGTGTACTGATTGATCAGTTTTATGTTCTGGCAGCCATGTACCACGGCGAGCAGTTAATCTTAATAGCCTACGATCAAGCGAACGCGTTAATAAAAATCATGACATTACGTATGTTGAGAAATTGCTGAACTAGGAGAATCTAGTTAATCAGACAAAGTAAACTGACTTGCACAAGAAAGAGCGGTTAAAAGAAAGGACATGCCCCGCTCCGAGAACCCGTACGCTCTGTAACGTGTCTGTGCGCGCGATGCGCGGATTCGCGCGATGCAACACGAACACCAAAACACCCTACTTTCAACACGCGATAACTCCACCAACATGGCTCCAATTGATGAAGCGCTTGCAGAGCTAGAACTGCTAGGACCTA
>JACVRA010000101.1:0-53155 GCA_019828545.1 Paracamarosporium sp. OC-R06-R3
TGCACAAAGTTGATAGGGTGCGTCACTCGCTTGTACGCGTCACTCGCTTATAAAGCACGTTAGTAGGTTTTATAGCTATGATCGATCTCAAGCGCATATATACAACCTACTTTGATCTGACACCGCTCGAGCGTGTACTACCACACATCGAATTTTTACCACTTCATCACGCGTTTATGTTTGTTTCATGTATAATGGGAACTAAGTAAATCTACTTCTAATAAAAGCACGAACGAATCATGTTTTTATGTGGCTAATGGTAGGTGAGCGTATATCATTCACACTCTTGTTACTCAACGGGCAGCTAGTAGCCCTCCGAGAATGAATATCGCTAGGTCCACAGCTAGCTCGTGGAATATAGACGTTGCCTTGCTTACAACCTCTTCAACCCGCTTGCCTGACATGAAAAAATCCAAGTAGTACGTCCCTTCATGATCGATCTTTCGTGACTATCCAGCTTGTGAAGGCTTCGGAGGTCCACATTTTATGGCATCGCTCTGGTCCACCGTTCCAATAACCTCAGCTTGTTCGTCGCAGTAATTCGCCATAGTAACATCCTTAGATGAGAGGCCGGGAGGCCTATGTGTCGTCCACTGAACGGTGAGAGAACCGTACTTCTGCGCAATGTAAGTACCTTTTCAATTCTAGCTGCATATTCCATACGGTGATCATGGTAGAATGATGATTTTCAGCCTTGCTTCTAATCCCGATACATGTGTGAAAATCCTTAGATAGTGAGTCACGCCCCACGCGCAGAATAAATCACTTACAATGACCTTTGTGTAGGTCTTGAAATAATACGTCTTCTCGAGTTGTATTTGTTTATCATCCATTACCCATCCGCTCCTGGTTAAGTGGCCCACCGCTTCTATCACATCCCGTTCGTTCTCCCCGCTCGATATTTTGGGCTGCATCGAGGACCAAGTCGTACTACACCTCTTTTCAATGTTGAGAAAACCCCTCACGGCTGCAGCGTGAAATAGAGCAAGGTTGTGCCTGATTATCATGCTGTTTGAAAGGTGGGGGACCGATGACGCAATGGACACGAAAAGTTGTGGGGAGATAAGCTTGTAGGCGCCAAGCCAGTCATATCCTGAACTTTAATACAGTGAGTGCTTACGCGCCTTACATATTTGCGTTAACTGAGACCAGCCCTTATTGTGCGACCATACGGTATCTTCTATTAAGCTATTCCACGGACAAAAGAGCTTCAAGGGCTCAGAAGATTCTGCCTACGCTTTTTAGTAGAGCGAACTGAGCTGCTTTTATGTACAATAATCAGCTTGTCGGATTCTATCATCGGCTGTGTTCACTGTGTCAACGGTAGTTGAAGCGTACTCAGTGCCCGCGATGAGTGGAAGCATTTGAAAATAGCTTTCACATGCAGCTAAATTGCTATAGATAATGAATTGTTTAGATTTCGGGAAGATAATTCTATGTGGCAGGTTCTAGAATTCTAGTAATGGGCGCTTAATGGGCGATAATGCTGCAAGGTATTGTCTAGAGCATAGTAACCCTTTAAGAGCACCCTGGGAAAGTTGTGCCATTATCATTCTATAAATATGATAGACTGATCTTGATTAGCTAGTGCACACCTTTATAGAAAATTTTGTATGTTATGATATATTAAAGCTATATGTAGGGTATCCTTCAGATTAAGCGACGTACATTAGTGGTATCTTTTAACTGCGATTTACAAGAGTCAGGGATACTTTGCACTCTTATCTATTGGCTGACATTGTATATACGTGGGTAAGTTACTAAACCTAGACTCTCGGACCTACCGCATCTTAAGTGGAATAATAGTAAGCAATCGTTAGATTTTAACCGGGATTAGTTATATCCTTCCTATCCTACTCTTCATCGGTGTAAACCCCTAGAAGAGGCACCCTTGATTCTTTCATACTCGACATACAGGAAAAATTGAAGTCATCCGTAGCTGCAATCCGCAACCATGTCTAGATATGGCGTAAAGTTCTGTCTCAATAGAGAAGACATTATATCCCTGCTATAAGCTTCATCATATGTCGCGGTGAGGCAGAGCGGACAGGACGCAGTGGAAAAGTATGGGATTGAACTGAGGCTGTACTATCTAGGAGCTATCGAAGGTATAGGTACGCAAGAGTCAACAACGCTAGTCCTGGACAGCTAGAAAGTAAGTCGCAACCACGCCGCAGCAGGAGCAACTATCTTGCAGGGTAAGAGCCATAAACCGTGACATCATAACGTATAGGCAGATCTGAGATGATTTTGCTACCGAAATCGTTGGGAATTCATGGATTGGCCCCCAAATCAGAAGTAGAACGAAATGAATCATCAGAAAAGCATGTTTAGTACGGCGAAAGGTTTCCTATCGCTGTCTTCCCTTTTATGGCCCATAACACCACGTGTTAAATCATCTGTTTATTCCCACTTACTGCAAAATACCACTCTCAGCGCCACCAGACATCGTTTGCCTCACGCCTAAAGCCCGTTTCAACCAACAATAATTCTCATCAACACCTTGATCAGCCTAATATTGCCAGTTCGCCAACACGCAGCCCTCCAATGCCGCGCAAGCATCCATACAGGTGGCGAAATTCTTGACAGTGAAATTCTTTATGTTGTTAAAAGCATAGTTTGTATTGCATTCGCGTCTGAAGGTTTTATTTGCAACTGAAGACCGGTAGAGGAGACCATCTGCTGCAGGGCACTCGATGGTTACGCCCGAGGGGCCTGTCGTGGTAGAAGACGGTGTAGGATTCATGAAAGAGGCTGTCTTGCTGGCGGAAGTAGGTAATGATACTGATGAAACCAGCGAGGAAGATAGTTCATGTTGTTGACTCGGAAAATCAGTGAAAGGCCGCGGGAGGACAAGATAAGAGAGGTATTGGAGCTTACTCGGATGCCCGACTCTTTGAGATCGCCAGCCATGCGATAACACCTGCCAAAGTCACCACAAGAGCTAAAACTCCAAAAATAATTAACATAGTCCAAAATCTCCGTCTAGGAATGCCACAAATCCGATCTTCGCTCTTATCACCCTGCTCCCAAACACCAGACGTTTTATGCGAAGGTGCGTAGATTAGTGGGCCCGAGACGACCTCGGGAGACATCCCATTGTAATCCACGACTTCACGAGTAGTGCAGTATGATCGTTGAAGAGCCCCGTCATGATGGACATGTTCATAAAACAGCGAATTCGGCTCTGAAACAGGATGCCCAGAAGGCAGCATTTTGCGCCTATCAGGAAAAATGGGTAGAGAAGAGAAAGCTTGGAGATCTGGGAACTGGATCAAGTAGCTGGCAACATTATTCCGTTCCGATTCAGACAAACCATGGGTGCGAGAAGCGGGGTTCGGGCATCGTTGGAGGGTTCGGTCCCCATTCCGTCGCATACCGCTGGTGTTAATGCTCTCCTTAATGCCATTGGCCGTGTGTGCTCCGGCTCCCAGCACCGCGTCATACCGTAGACTTTTGCTGATACTGGATGGAGCTAAATCAGCGTCAGCAAATCAAATCATCAAGCATCGCAGTAAAAGTGGGATTCGCAGCCTCAATTAGCTGAAGCTCATTTAGCTCCATCCGGTATCAACAAAAGTCTACGGTAGATGTTAAAAACAGTTCCGAATCTTAGTGGGTCTAGGTCACTGGAGTTAGAAAAGTTAGCCGAAACAAGTAGTCTTGATTAGGTAAACTATAAGAGATTATCTAATCTATTTTCTAGTTACTAGGGACTGACTACTCTACAGCTATATTATCAATGTTAAGAGCCAGGTAAGAAAACGATAGACTCAACTTTACGAACTTACAAGCAGCTCTTGTTTTCTATGTTATTTACAATATGAACGGCATAAGAAGGCATAGATAAGTTATTGTTTCCTGCACAAGCAATGAAGATTGCTAAAACCCTTAGGATTCTTGGATCATCTACTAGAATGAGTAAGGGTAAGATAGGTATGATTTTTACTTCGTGTGCCTTTTATTTATGGTAAAGGTATGTTTGTTATTTAGATCGTAAACTGTATAGCCATTCCGCAACTACACGACGTTTACGCACTTGAGTCCACCCTTATGAACGTTAGACCCAGGGTCATTGATATCTGATCCATCAGAATATATACAATGATATGGAGAGTTATTCTCACTACACAGGTCAATAGTGTTCAACGCCGTGAGTAGAACAATGGAATCAGAAGAGATCGCGATTACAGATTAATTCACGCGAGACCAAGCTAGAAAGACTCATCTTCCCCCGAATTAGCACTCCAAGTCTACGTGGACAATGTATGTGAATAGCATCTCTTATGATTGGGAGGCAGCTCGTCTCAGCAGAGCCTTCGAGAGGTCTTATAGGTGAGATATCTGAAGCATACAATCTAGAACAGCATGCACCGGGGAAGATCGTTGACGAATGATATTTTGTGCTGATTCTTCGGAGAATCACCTTTTGTTACCACATCTTGTGCTCGGGCATACGCTAATGTTTCGGTCGAAAAACAAACCCAGATGAATAGAATTTCATAGACGGTAAGCTTAGCGAGATGTACGGGTTTCATTCACAAACCTTCTGACTGGCGGATGTTGGAAGAGTACTTTCAAGAATCATCTCTTCTCAAAAGGGCGCTGCAAGCAGAGCTCTTTGATCTCTACTCATCAATGAAGACTGAACAGTAGCAAAGATGGGATATAAGGTCGCCGCACGGAGGATCTAACCTGATCAAGACGTCACGGGGTGAACACTGACCCTAATGTCGTTGGGCACTACTTCAAGAGCCCTCATCCACTTAAGTAAATAGACATATCAATTCTTAGTATTTATAACAAGTCTGCCATTGAAATAGGTCCCAAAGGCCTCAAGATCCATGTGTTAAACGAGGTGCTTGCCCAGCTACTAAACAAAAGTGCTGTGCCTACCTTACATGGGCGTGCGCGAGCTCCTTTTTTTTTTAACTCACAGCACAAGATACTATGGAAGAAGTTCTTACTTCTAAACAGTCAAAGAATTCACGATCACAGCCGCTGACCTAGTATCAATGATCTAGGGTGCAAGGCCCCACTCTGAGCGCGTGAATAAGCGAGGGGTGCAACAACTACTCTACACACCTAACCTCGCCACTGCCACTCCCATCAACTATCTACCCTCGCGTCTATCTCCATGCCGCAGTCCATCACCCCATAGTTAACATCCAAGCAAACGGTCTTCCATCAATTCTACAGATCGTACTCGTTTCAGCAGGTGGCTCGATAAGCCAAGACCATCTAGCCTACATCAGGCATCTGCATAAGCAGGTCCCGCCTCTCCAGATCAGCATGGTTACGTAGGGATGGCTAAATTACCTACCGATATCGAAGGACCCTGCCCAGGAACGCGGTACAACATTGATGTGCAAGGATGGAGGCGGCGATAAAGAGTACCCCGGGCCGCTTGACCTGGCTTTCGCGTTTCCTTTACCCTCCTCTTGAGCTTGTCCAGCCTTAAAGGAAAAGGACAATTGCATTGTAGCTTGAGGTTTCAAACCCTGCTCTGCACGATGGCGAGGCTTAATGGACGCAAAGTTGCGCGTGTCGCATTCGCGACCGCGCTCTTCACGACGTCTTTCGCAGCACCAGCGCCTCGACTCCTCCGTCGCGCTTCCTCGGATCCATTCGCCATTCTCGACGAGCAAAAATGGGTGAACCCAGACAACATGACCTGGGCCGACTTCAAAGCGCCACCAGGAACGTCGTGGTCAGACCCCTCGCGTCAAGGCCGCGATCGCAACTTCAATATTGCAATGGTCACGGTCGACTACCCGGACTCGCCGTTCGTCATGACCCTCGAGCCTGAATCAGACATCTTCGGCAACCCGCAGCCCTTTGCACCGAAGCTCACGCGAGACGAGGTCCCTGGGTTCTACAGAGAGTTGCTGAACACGCCGAATGAGTTGAACCAGGGCCATACGCTGCACGAGTACTGGATGGGCGACTCCTTCGGAAAATACGGCGTCAACCTCACTGTGTTTGGACCCTACAGGATGCCCAGCAACACATATCAGTATGGCGTAGACGACGACCCCAGAGGTGGTTTCAACGAAGGCGCATGCCCCGGCGGTCAAGGGAACTGTGGCACGACAGTCGACCTGCGAACCGACGCTCTCGGAGCCTGGCGCCTCGACGTCGGCAACGAGACAGCCGATGCTTTCGAACTCGCCTTCATTCTGTCTGCTGGCCAGGACGAGTCCTCGACCTGGCAGGAGTTCGGCGAGATGAAGTTCGATTCGCCAGAGGACGTGCCCGATGAATTTGGTCCCCCGGCAAACAGCTCGCTTCCGAACTGGGCGCATACGCGGTACGTGAACTGGACGTCGTGGGCCGCAGCGTCCACGATCTGGCCGAACGCCGGAGGAGGTTCGTCGACGCAGGGCGAGAGCAGCGGCATGGCGACCTTCGCCCACGAACTCTCGCACCTTCTCGGCATCGGCGACAACTACAACAATCCGTATAGCAACCCCGCCAGAAGAGCGTACACGGGGCCGTTCTCCATGCTCGACCGCGGCTCGTTCAATGGACCAGGCGGGCCCCATTCGCGCTGGCAGATCCCTCCCGTGCAAGGCGCCTCCATGGGCTCTCTGCACACCATGCGTGACAAGCACCAAATCGCGCTCATCGACAACACGCCCATCCTGCAGATCTCACGCTCCGGGCTCGCATCTTCCGGCCCCGTCATCGCAGAACTAACAGCCCGCTCCATCGACCCGGGCACCGGGCTCATGGGCTTCAACATCTCGTTTGGATCCGCAGGCGACCTGTCTCCCAAGTGCAACGTCAGCACCGACCCCCTCTGCGACGGCGGCCGCTACAACAACTACAACGTCGAGGTCGTCGACCGCATGGGCGCAGACAGCTTCACGCCGGACTCGGGCGTCATGATTTCGAAGACCAAGGACAGCGACCGCGAGCAGCCATTCCAGTGGGTGATAGACGCGAACCCGCAGGATGCACACGTGGTGGACTTTTACTTCCCCAATGGCACGGCGCGGTACTGGAGCATCGGGGACTACAGACAGCTTGTGGACGCGTTGTTCCATGCGGGGACGCGGAGCGGGAGCGAGTACGAGTTTGTGGACGAGGGGAACGGTCTGCACTTCTACGTGCTGGATATCAACCGCGATGATACCGGTGTCCTGCACTACACTGTCGGCGTGGCCTCCACTGCTACGAACGGCACTGCGGCCGCTGCATACGGCGTTGAACTCGCCGAGGGCACGGTCGAGAAAGCGAATTCCAGCACTGCCTCGTGGTGTGCGTTTACGCTGAAGAATACGGGCGAGGCGGCGTCGAATGCGTCGAGCGTGCACCCGCAAGATCTGTCTGCGTACCTGGGCTCAGACATTTACAAGCTAAGCGCGGAGGTGGAAGGTGAGGGGTGGAAGGTCGAGACGCCGAATGCGCTTGCGTGGGCGAAGTTTGGAGAGGAGACGACTGCGAGGGTGGCCGTTGGGACGGACGGGGGGTATAGTACGGGTGGGTCTGCGGTCGTGACGCTCACGGCGACGAGCGAGGGCGATGCGAGCGTGAAGGCGAGCGCGACGTGCAAGGTAGGCTCGTGAGTGGTCATATAGTGAATATATGCATGTACATACAAATCGAAGAAATGTCCACATTTTCGGTGACGCTGAACGCGAACCCTCATAGCAACGACGGCCACCCTGCACACAATACAAATCAACTCAACGTCCGAATTCCAATCTCGCAGACCGTTCAAATCCCATTCCATTTTGATATTCATATCCATATCCATCAATCATAACCAGCGTAATATACATCCAAGAACCGCAAAATGCAAATATGCAAGGTATCATCAAGACATACAAGAACCAAAGGACGCAAAACGAGGACGCAAATCACGCACTAGGCGCATTCGGAAACACATGCCCACTCCCCCTTTCTCCGCTGCCCCTTCGCACGACCTGCGGCCGAGGCGGAGGCCCCATACTTGCGCTCCCGACTAGACTCTCCTCGAAGCCACTTGCATCGGCCTCGTAGTCGCGGGCGGTTTCTGCCGTGCTGAGCGTGCTCGCGCGCTTGCTCTGCCAGGGTGCGCTGTCGTTGGGGGTGGTGGGTCTGCTGGTGCTTTCTGGCCTGCTGCTGGTGGAGGATAGCCTGGATGAAGGCTGGCGGGCGACGGATGCGGATGCTGGACCTGACCCGAGGCTGAAGGAGGGCTTCTTCGCGGCTCTGGTAGGGCGAGATGACGCGAAGGATGCGGTGCTGCCGGTCGTGCTGTTGCTCCATCTGCGCTCGCGGGAGTGGGACGTGAGGCGGTCGTCGATGTCGGGAGTAGGAGTGGTGCTGCGCGACGAGGAACGCGAGTTCGAAGAGCCCTCGCGGCCTCTGAGCGCGCTGGGCCGCCTCTTGCGGTCTTTGAACGAGTTCGATGCGGATAGTGGATGGGCGTGCGGATGGTGGTGGTGTGCGTGGTGCCCTGATCTGTCGACGTCGCTGCCACGGCCTGAGATTCCCTTCGCGCGTCTCCAACCCCGCCACCCAGTCCACCACAGCCAGCCGCCTTCTGCCCTCGCAACCTCGCGCTGGCGGGCGCGGATCCTCCTCCGCAGCTCGCCCCTCCGCTCGTTCTCCCTGCCCCAGTACTCTGCTCTGTAGATCTCCCATCCCTCCCTGAAGTCTGGGGTGAACGGCTTGGGCAGCAGGATGAGTTTTATCAGGTCTCCCCCAGGCGCAATATCCTCTTCCGCATACTCCTTCCCATCCTCCACAATCCTATGCCTGGGGAATCCCTCGGAGAGATCGTTCCTCTTCTCCTGTGTAAGGTTCACGAAATGGTAGCTACTCCCGCCCGTCTCGCCGCCCCACAGCCCCCCGCTGAACGGCAACATGAACGCCAGCCACCCCGCAATCTCATGCGCCCAGCTGCCGCGTATGACCACGATCTTCGCGTTCATGCCGCGTAGTCCGCGGTTCGCGATGCCGATCCAGCGCCTCGGCCACCGCACACCCCGCTCCCATTGTCCGGTAGCCCAGAAAAGAAGCGCGGTTACGAGGCCGGTGATGAAGCACATCTTCTGGAAGGAATCAACGAGCCAGTACTTCGAGCCACCGATGCCCTTGCCGTCTTCGCGCGGCCGTAGCCACAGGAGGTAGAAGAAGAAGGCTATCCATATTGCCAGCAGCGTCAACACGAAAGTATTCTGCCGTCTCCGCGCGCGGAGCGTGAGGTACTGGCTGCGGAGCGAGGCTTCGAGGATGAGAAGGTTGAGGTATATCTGGGGCGGGGAGGACGGAAGGAGGGACGTCGGGTCTGAGGGCGGGTGCGGAGGGCGTGGATATTTAAGGGAGGCGAGGCGGTCGTGGTGGGCGATGGGGAATGTTGACGGCGGTGATGGTTGGGAGCTGTACGGTGGCGGGTGCGTGTAGGCCAAGGCGGCGACATCTTGGACGCTTGTATCCGGGGCTGGAGCGCCCTTCACGATCTGGTCGAGCTGTTGGTTTGAGGCTGGGAGAGCCATTGTATGCGTGAAAGCTCCGAGACGATCCCCGAAGCTGCTGGGTTATGTTCTTCTTGTAGGCATGTGATAGATGCGCGGTAGGGAAATGCGCATCGGCGGGAGGGTCAAGCTTAAAGGGGCTTTATCATGGGTATTTTCCAGGCGAATGATGCTGGGGAATGCGTAAATAGGTGTGCGCGGGGGCACAGTGGTGAGGGGGCGGCGAGATGCGATCTGGTGTAGCCCGGTGGATCGGATGTTGTGATGTCGGCGGCTCGAGCTCGCGTAAAGTGCGGTGAGTTACAAGGGTTTGCTGGCATTGCTAGTTCCCCCCGCTGTATACATCGTACCATGACCCAGAAGGCAAGTCCCCAAATGTTGTCTTCACCGTCTCTTTGGCCTCATCCATTCATGACAGTTGACAAGTAGGGGTTCCACACGCTGTTCACTCTATACAGTGGAGATGTCAAGTAGTTCACACAGGTGCAGAAGCTAGAACTGGATCGCATGCTGAGCTCGTTGAAAGCCGCACTTAGTGTGCATGTAGATGTGTCTACGCTATGAGTCTATGAAAATGCTTTGCAGGAGTATACCAAACCCAATTCCAACTACCCAAGACGGGCTAACCCCCAAACGCCATGCCAAACCTATACCATGCCCTCATGCGTGCTATCGCCTCGCCTCCCTCCGCTTTACATCAGCCATTTCCTCAAGCATGACGCGATTGAATTGCTCCCAGCCGTCAAGGTATACGTGATGACCCGCCTTGTTGATGATGACAACCTTTACCTCTCCGTTGTCCTTCTTGCGCTCTTCCGCCGTAGCATTTTCGAGAATGCGCATGCGTTCTTGCTTGATTATCTCTTCTGAGGCAAAACCGCCAGCAACGTCCATCCAATCGACTTCTCCATACATAAATACAATCGGAATACCATTTTCGCGTTGCCCCGCGCGTGGAGTGGGGTTTTGTGACGTGGATGAGGCCTTTGGTGGCGTGTCACCATCTACTACTGCTCCATCGTGGGCCTGGATCCATTGTCGCCCTACACCCTGTATCCGTCGGATGAGCGGGCTTCGTGCAAAAGCACCCGGGGCAAGGAGATAACCGAGAGCGTATTCGGAGCTGCCTCGTTGTCGGAAGATAGAATAGCTGTAGTCATGCAACGCCTGAGATTCTTCTTCTGGTAGATGCGAAAATCGGCGCGTTGTCCAGCCCGACACCAAACGCGGGCCTAGGGGGCCGCTCCAACGCACAAAGGAAAATGGTGAGATAACATTGGCTTCCCAAAGGTAGGTGATCCAGCCGGGCAAGCGCCGTCGCGGTGGCTCCTTTTGGCTGTCCGTTGTGGCTTTTCCGCTATCACGTTGTTTCATAAAATTGTTGTTATCTGCAGTCGCAGTTGCGGCATCCTGGGTAAATTCGTTTCCCATTGTAGAATCTTGCGGTTCAGGCATGTCCTCGTTGACTGCGTATGGATCTTCAGGTACCCCGACTGGCGAAGCGAGAATAAGCTTGTTGAGACGGCCAGGGTACTTCAGCGCGTATGCGACGGCCAGATAGCCACCCAAGCTATGTCCCAAAAGTGTGAACCGCTCCAATCCACGCTTTATGCGCCATTCTTCTAGCGCATCGATGAACCAGTTTTCAGCTTCTGTGATCTTGCCCTGCTTATCCTTTGCGTGGATCTTGAACGAAGGCCGAGTGCTCCGGCCCATACCCAGCAGGTCTAGCGCATAAACTTTCCAGCCCTCGGCCCGTGATAACGCTTCAAAATTGCGGTAGAAGAAGCCCAGTCCTGCGCCATATCCGTGAAGCATCACCAGGTTGTTTTCGACCTCTTCGCCTAGTCGGTGCACCGAAAACTCGTTTAACGCGCGGTCCTTCCCGCTTAGTTGTACCATCTCAGAGTTCCATTGTCGCGGGCCGTAGGGATCTGACAAGGCCGAAGTCGTAGTATGTGCTTCGGGGCTCTTCGGTGGGGCCGTCAGATCTGCAGCAGAGGGCATGGCGGAGACGGGCGCAGAGCCCGACTGCGTCTGGGTGGGCGGGCTTTGAAGGTATGGGATGAAGGAGAGAACACGGTGCTCGGTGGCCATGGGCGATGTCCCTGCCCACTGTTGACAGCTGTTAGCATATGACTCGAATTGCCATGGCGGGCATCTTACCCATTGACTAAACCCCTCCTTCGCGCTCAGCGGAAACCACTTAGAGATTCTGCCCTGTGACTGACCCTGCTCCTTCGCTCTCTGCGAAGCCAGCGGCGCCTGCTGCGTCCTTCCTCTAATCTCGTCATCGTCATGCGCGGCCGACATGGTCGAAGCGTCCCGCGACTCGATCTTGATAGGTGTCGACAAACTCAGTGAAATATAGCTGGCGCCTCCAAAGCCGACGGTGCTCGTGAGCGCTCTGCGTGCACTCGGTCGCGTATGTAGATAATACCGCAGCCGATGCAGCGGAGCAAAGGTTGTAGTGGACAGGGTGGCGGTGGTGGTGGTTGCAGCGCGATGCCTCAGGAGCATTCCCGAGGACACCACAGCCGCGGCGATTATATAGGATCGGACAAGGAGAAGGAGCTGACGTATGGATGGCGCGTCGAGGGAATGGGAGAGCGGCAGGGCTGGGACATTGGTAGGCGGGCGCGGTGGCGGATGGAGTTAAGAACGGAAATGCTGACGGTCCACCAAAATCGGTCCGGTCAAGTAGACTGCCCGTGAACATACAGGGACCTGCGGGAGTTAAGCCCGCTACCAATACGCCTTTCTAGCTCGATTCGGTCAATAGTGTGTACCGTGCTCAATTGCTTGTTCTGCAGCCCCTCGACGCGTGCGTACGCGACGGCGTTCGGGGAGACAGGCGTCCGAAGCCGCGGTCAAAGCTTGTAGCATCAAGCCATGCCGCAATCCTCCTTTCCTACGACAACTATCTATCCACAGGTTGGTTTCTTTTTACACCGAGGAGCCATGGCGAGGGAAGATTTTGGTGCCCACATTAAAGCCTAGCCCCAGAGAGCGCCGAACACACCGCAACTGAAGCAAGAGCCAATCAGAGCAAGACTAGAGACCACACCTTGAGACGGATGGACTTGAGCACTGATTCACAGCGCCGACATCGTTCTGGCAATAGTTCTATCCTGAGAGGTCACGTGGAATGTGTATGACCTTGTAAAGAGATCCATGGTAGTCTCCTTAGCCAGATCCAGACCTTCATTTCAACAACTGCGTAGCCCAAACATGCGTATTGCACGCTGACGCACCTCGCTTCAGACATCCATGCTACAATCATGAACAAGGTGCTTGAGGAGCGACTGTGAGCTGATGCGGCGAGGAAAGCTGCGGTATATGCGACCGGCTCTCCACTAATCAACGTCAAAGAAGAGAAGATTGAGACAAGTACTGCTTTGGTTGCATTTGGACTATAAGTGATAGTAAGTGGTGGACTTCCTTGTATCGTCTAGTCTCACACCAATTTGGAGCATGTAATGATATACGCGGGCAACTAAGCTGGCTCTTAGAGCAAAGGCCCCTTTCACACTGTACACGCTTTCCAGAGTGCAAAAGATACGCTTGCAGCCGAATTTACAAATTTCCGCCCACAGATCCAGGTGTCATATATCATCGTGAGAGGGTAGCTGCACCTTCAACCAAAAGGGTGCGACATGAACGGCAATGCCCTTCTAGAAAAGCCCTTCCGTCGCAAGGCTGAGAAGCTCAAGAAGGCTCTTCGAAAATCTGGCTACGTTGTTCTGATAAGACCTAAGCTACCTCCAACAACCGGCAGTGCGCCTATTACCAAACGTCGAACCTCAGAAGACAATACAATTAAATCTGAGTAACTGGCGTCTTCATCCATGTTACGAGCCTAAGATTGATATTCTAGGTTCGAGGACGCTGTTTAAAGAGGGGAGAAAACTCGCGATTATGGTAGAGAGAGTAGATAAACGAGCTTAAGAACATAGAGCAGTTAATGCTGAGTATAAGACTACTCTTTATCTAAAGATGTTCGCGAACTAATACCGACCGACCTTCAAGCGACCACTATTACACATCAACCCGTATGGGTCCCATTGGGCAGGTGCAACCGAAACTAGACCACAACAAGCATCTCGCGTTAGCCAGTGGGCGTTGGACCAGGTGTGAGGCCACAGTGAGTCCGCTCTAGAGTGGGCTTACACGAGCATCATCGAACAACCTCCGTAATCCGATTCCATAAAGATTCAGAGGGCTTCGTTGGCTTCGTCCTTGTTGAGTGACCTGCGTTATCACTGAATACTTCTTATGGGCCTCATCATCCATACCAATTGCCATTCGCACCATTGGAAGCCGCGTCTCGCCCTATTCATCTATATCTCCATTGGTGGAATAGGAACATCGTTGATGCCAACTCCAGCTGAGTACTTGGGGTGAAAAAACAGAACTGATCTGCGCGAGGGAAGCCTGATCCCATTAACAGTCGCTAATTTTCCCCAATGATTTTCCCACACGTAGCTGAAGGACCTGATAACGTACAAATTTCGACCTGTGCAGAAGCGAATTCGAAGTGTCCAATAGGAACGCTCCGCTTTTCAGAACCGGTGAGCAGCGTCTTATCTTTCTCGATGTATACCATATATTGCTGTCACATTCAATGTCTCGCTTAACTTCATCTTGCAAAGTTCGTTCACCACACTATCTCGGCAACTTTTTCGCTTGGAAACCGCTATTCTACAAACTCTCAGCGAGCGAAAATGGAATCTGCACACCTTTCAATCCCAGACCTATTGTCTGCACTTCAACTTTGGCTTGAGAATTGTGACAAGCACCACGACGACAAATGCCGGGTCACACCAATAGTAGACAGATCGCCCGACTACATTCCAGACTGGGTCATTGACACCCAGCAATATTGCATTGTGCCTGGAAACGAAGTTCCTCAATATGCAGCTCTGAGCTATACCTGGAACTCCCCTGTCAGAGACAAGCAGACACCTACGGAGAGGATGGTGCTCCAACGGGACACACTGGGTGATCTTCAACAACCTGGGTTCCTAGGATCTTCATCTGCGATCGCGGAAAGGCTACCGAAGGTAATCCATGACTCAATAGACTTTGTACGACAGACCAATGTAAAGTATCTCTGGGTAGACAGTCTCTGCATCATCCAAGATGATACGACTACAAATACTAGTATCAAGAAGATGAAGGAAATATACCAAGGGGCTTATTTCACGATCATAGCAGCGGCAGAATCATCTGGGCTCTATGGATCGAGCACCGATATTAGGAGAGCCGTGTACGTACAAGGCGGTCATAGTGCAGCAAGCAGTCTTCATGGGAAGCTACTCAGCTCACATTGGGCCACAAGAGGATGGACCTTCCAGGAACAGTTGCTCTCTAAGCGGTCTCTCGTTTTCCTTAACGAGATAGAATTTTGGGATTGCCAAGGAGCTGTATGTTGGCCCAAGACTCTAATGGCGTCGATGGAGCACGCCAACAACGTCAGCTCATATCGAACCCGACTCAATGGATCGTGGTTTGATTTACCTAGAGAAGCACCAATCCACGAGGAAATTGTATCGTCAAGAAGCCTTCCGGTCCTATCTAACCCAGACTACCGGCTTTACATGGAGTTGATATGCCGATACAATCATCGCGATCTCACATATCCACAGGACGCATTGCCAGCCATCTCTGGCGTGCTCGATGCTTTAGCCTGTGGCTTCTCGGGCGGCTTTATCAGTGGATTACCTGCCACTTTCTTTGACTTGGCCCTTCTCTGGCAGCCTCGCGCCAAGGCGACGAGGCGAACTCCTCGCAAAGAGAAATCTGAGACACCGTCCCCACCGTTGCCATCCTGGTCTTGGGCTGGTTGGAACTGCCAAATTGATTTCAATGACCCGGAGCATAACCTAAGTTACGAGATTGCTCGAAATGACGATGAATATCCATTCACATCATATTGGCAGAGAACCTCGAAGTTTCTTGATTGGACTATCTGGACTACCGATGATAATGAGTGCAAGGTACTCAATCCAGGAATGATACAACAATACCAAGGATTGAAAGATGGCCCTTCCTCATCTTCCACTAAGACGACGCCACTAAGCGACCGAGATCCCCATAAATCTGAGCCTGCGTCCAACCCCCGCTCCCTTTCCCCTACGGCAAACGCTCTACCAACAATCAGAAGTCAAGATCATGTGCCCTTCATCTCCTGTGAGGCGCATACAGCTAATTTCAAGCTCCGGAGGATTCTATCTCCACGTAAGAGTGTGGAGGTGCTATTCCATATAACAGGCGCTCCTCTCAACTTTTCCGTCCTAGATACGCCACTGTATAAGGATGTGCCTGATCTTGAGGCCTGTTGTCCCGTGATCACCCTTGAAGACGGAAGGGGACGCTGGGCTGGGCTCCTCAGGATGATGTATGATGATCCGGAGGTCAGAGCCGAACAAATGATTGAAGTCGTAGCCATCTCACAGGGTAGTTCAAGCTACATCGATGCTGCCTTAAAGTATGAGGAAACGGTAGATAGGCTGGCCTGTTATAGGTTTGGAGGCGTAAACAGTAATCACTACCACTTCTCGTTAACTCGGGATTTCCATCCGACCCAGGAGGAAGATGAAAACGCAACAATCGATTTCAACGCAATGTTCATGGCAGGTGTGCGCCGTCACGAAATGCCGAGGAGGAGATCCCAATGTTACGCGAACATGGAAAAAGAGGGAAACGACTTAGATCAGGGGCCCTTTTTTCTCAAGGGCTTAGATTGCGAGAAGTTTGATCGAGCTTCCGTGCTGCCGAAATCATGGGAGAAGGATGTTTATGAATTCTACAATGTGCTCTGGATTGAAACAAAAGGCAACATCCAGGAGAGGAAGGCAGTAGGACGGGTGCGTAAGGATATCTGGGAGAAATCCTCTAAAACCTTACGGCAGCTCAAACTCGGTTAATCCTCCATGATGTAAACTAGCAAAACTTTTGTGTCCCTCCGTTCCTCCGTGTGACGGCCCTACGCTACGCTCCAGGGGTCTCATCGTCTCTACGCGCCTTGAGTTTTGCCTTGAAACTTATCTCGCACTCCAAAAGGGCATAATTTATATTTTAGAGGGGCCCTGATAGTGAATAAATCACGCATGGATCTGCTTAACAAGAATCTGCGCCATGGGGTTGGGGATTATCTAGAGATACATCAGCAGGACCAGGGGGAAAATGGGGCTATGGAAATGTACCATTGTTCCGGAGCAGATATCTGCAGGACGCTCAACACCCTGTGGAAGTGCAACATCGTATCTTAGTATGAACATAGCGAGCAGCGTTTTGATTTCGTTCGCAGCGAAAAATCGTCCTGTGAGGAGTGAATTAGCTTCTGTACATAAAGTTTTTTGTACCATACTGACCTGGACATGCATGTTTCCCCAGGCCCCAGAGTATATAATCTGAGTTCGAAGTAACGAACTGGTGAGCACCCGTCTGCTGAGTTTCCTTACTCAGGTGCAGAAAACGTAGGCCATCGAACTGATCTGGGTTTTCCCAGCGACTAGGGTCATGGTAACGGGTTGACGCATCTATTTCAAACGCACGGCCTTTCTGTAGCAAGGTACCGTCTGATAAGACGTGGTCTTTTAGGATGCGACGCTTGAAAGTCGTACGCGAAAATGGGTGAAGCCGTTGCGATTCCTTCATGAAGCTGTCGGTCTTTATCATTCTTGCGACGCACTCTTTGTTGTATATTCCTCCTGTATCAGATAATGCTGCTTTGATCTCTTCTCTTAATGTCGGAATATACTCTGGATGAGCAGCCAGATCGAACAATATCTGGGCAAGTGCCATTGCTGTAGTGTGAATAGCGGCAACAGACAGCTCTAGTTGTAGATTCGCCTGCGCTGCGAAATCTTTTGCCCACTCAGGATTCTTCTTTCCAACCCAGCTAGAAAGACAGTCTTCCTTATTATCTTCGGTGCACTTTTGTTGCTTAGCCGCCGCACCCTTCTTTAGGATTGCGATGGCTTCTGTACGAGCCTTCTCCAACGCTTGCTTTTCAGGTAGAAAACGATGGATAAAGGGGCGTAGATATGATGGCCATCGTTTCAGAGCAGCTACTGTTGCAAAAGCGTTTGTGGCCACACCCAGCGAACATTTAAGCCAGCGTGGATCTCGACAGAGCTCTGCTCCGACGAACAAGCGAGCGGACACCTGGGCGACAGAATTGAGAACCGCCTCAGAAGCATTTAGTTTAACCCAACCATCGGCGGCTTGCGGAAAGTGTGTCTTAAGAGCATATTCGGCTTCGGATGCAATACTAGACATTAGGCGCGGTAATCCAGGGGTAAGGTCGCCGCGAATTGCGTCCTGCCCGATCGGATCAATAACCTTGAGGTGGGAATAACTAGAGAGCAAACTCGAGTTTATACCATCTTCTATACTGAGTACACTATCAGGTAGGGATTTGATTTCTCCTAAGTAACGTTCGTTAAGGATAATCGTCTCCGTACCATCTTCTATAGTAACCCGAAACATGGAAATGCTCTGATCGCGGAATAGCCGATAGGTAGTATGCAAGACAGAACTGCAGCTGAGAGTCCATTTCTGTGCTCTTGACTTGGCGTTAAGCTCGCGATAGAGGAGTGGTGCTTTGATACTGATGCGCAACCTGAAATGATGTATAACTTGATAGGCCAGCCAGACAAGGGCTGCGCATATTACAGTGTTGACTCTGGATTGGGCCTCCGAACTCCAGGGAAGCTCCAAAGCCGAGAGTAACGCCATATTCACGATCCCGAGATGTAGTGGTGATAGAGATAGTGACTGAAGCGTAACGTGCAACGATATTGTTCCCAAGTTGTCGAGACCCAAAGTTAATGAATATGATCGAAGTATGTGAAAGATGAGAACGTTGGTCTCCACTGGTAATCATGTCATGCACACAAAGTTGCCACGTTACACCCTGAGATGAACGCTGAACAGGCATTAGCGGATCTCTTGCTAGATGCCGTAAATGCTGTCGTGGATCTTCAATTGGCGCGATGCAGTGAAGTTGCATGAAGCTCGGAATCCGTGATATATTATTGGATGTAGAAGCTGCATGAAGCTCGGAATCCGTAATATATCATTGGATGTAGAAGCTTCCCGTTCCGAACGCATTCGGAACTCGGATGTACGATGATCGGTGAAGAATTAGCAAATCACATTTCAATAGCAGGGGTGTTCAAATTATCGACCTGCTGGCTCTACCTACCCAACACGGCGAGGTTATTGCAGGGAAGTATTGTCTAGCCACCATTCAAGAAACGTGGAGCACAGGTCCGGTGCAACGCAGCTCATCAATAAGAGAGCGATTCGGTTAAGCACAAGAGGCAGCTTCCCCGCCATCTACACGTGCCACAACCACGACATGACTGTTCCAAAAGGATTTGCTTTGCTACTTCATTCATTACACAATCTCATGTATATCAATAGCGATTCATGAGATCTGCAGTGCCATCGGCACCTCCGCCTCTCTGCGCAGTAACAACTCAAATACGTTCCCGCGCATAAAATCGCGAGGCAGAGAGAAATCGCATGTTTCTACACCAGTTGGCTCCCGCTCTGGTTCACTAACGATGCCGTCGATATGCGGTCAAGACTTTCCATGCGATAAAATAAAAGTCGCTCATGCAAAACCACTTTTAAATCAAGTTTGTCGACCTCAAAGCAATGCAGTTGTTGTGGTGGCTTAGCGCTTTTGCCTAGTTACGGTTGGTGGCTATGCTGCCGCTGCCTGGTCTGTCTTACCCTTCATAGCCCCGCAAATCCCGTGTCGTAGATAACCGCATCCTTCATCTCAATACAGCGATTTCTCAAACTAGGACGTTGATTTACTTGGTTTCAGGTCTACATGAACTGCAAAGCAACGCTTTCTACGCTTTGGACGTATCTTCTAGGAATCAGGCCCTGTGTGCCTGCTTGAGCAGGCTGCAGCCTTATCGCACTGAACAGTATGTTGAATGTGAAATCATCTACGTAAATGCCTTTCAGTTGGGTGAAGACAAGGTTTAACGAAATTACACAGAAATCTTTCGATTTTTCAAGGGTGCGAAAGTAAACCGTCGAGGCTCAGTGCTCGAGCGCATACTCGCAATTTATTACGCTACCATATTCGTCATGCCAGATCAAGCCGAGGCACTTTGTGAAAAATGTCAGCAAATCGACTTCCAAACGGTTGTCAATTTAGATCATGCAACACTCCAGGATCCGAGAAATTCGCAAGGCATATTGATAGCCGAGAATTTGAAGTTATCCCCGGACGGTCCAATGAACGCTTCTTGTTTACTCTGCCAGATGTTTTGTTCCATCGTAAAGTCATATGTATCTCCGAAAGGTGGACCACCATTACATCGGTTGGACGAAACCACAGTGTACGAATTAAGAGCATTCTCCCTTCTCCAGAAAAGTGTTGATACGCAGTGGAGCCAATGTCCTAAAGATCTCAGAGAATTAGATCGACCAACACTCGCGCTTGTTCCCCTAGGCTATCTAGGATTTCGCGAAGAGCAGGATTTCACGAATCACGGCCATTTGTTATGCCAAAGTCACGAGCACAGAACGTCACCGCTCTTCGATCCAAAGATTGTCCCTCCATTCATTGACTACCAACTCATCAGAAAGTGGGTAAATCACTGCAAATCGCATCACAAAAGGCTTTGCGGGGCGATTGAGGAATTTCCTCTTGGGCTAAAGTTGATCGACTGCATTTCGCTTAAGGTGCAAGCGGCAAAGCCATCAGACTCCTACGCAGCTCTGAGTTATGTCTGGGGATCTACTCGGACTCAAGACAATCTTACCCATGACGAAGGCGCCTCTCCTGCTTCAATGGGCGATCAAGTACGTTTAGTATTATATAATCTACCAAATGTAGTTCTTGACGCTATCGCTGCTACCCGGGAGCTTGGACTACGTTACCTATGGGTCGACAAGTACTGTATTGATCAAAACAACCCCGTCGAGAAAAATCATCAGATTGGTCAGATGGACGACATATACAAAAGAGCCGAAATTTGTCTTATTGCAGCCGCTGGAGAAGATGAGACTGCTAGATTGCCCGGAGTGGGTCGGTCGCCACGACAGACTCAACATGTGGCTGTGTCCAAAGGCGTAACTATCTTCCATACCATGACTCACCCTCATTCCGTTATAGAAAAGTCAAGATGGTCGACTCGCGGTTGGACTCACCAGGAAGCTGTTCTGTCCCGGCGCCGTCTTGCCTTTACCGATAGTCAGGCATATTTCGAATGCAATGCAATGAATTGCTACGAAAGCGTGCAAGGGAATCTAGACCTTCTTCTCCAGGTCAAAAGTAAATACAAGACGCATATGTTCCTCCACTCAGGTGTCCTATCTGGAAACTATCATTGGTGTTACGGGCCTACAGATATACACAAGCTCTCAGAGAGCGGGAGCATGGATCGCTATATTGCACTTGTTGAACGGTATACAACCAAAAATCTATCCTTTGAAGATGATTCTTTCCGTGCCTTCCTAGGGATCGTGCGGGACGTAACAAAGGGAAAGTATGCCATACGTCAAATCTGGGGCGTGCCCATCGCGTTCTATTCGAGGACGGCAGAACAGTACCCAAGTCGAGTCCCTAATTTACTCTGGTGGCACAGCGGGTTCCCATCGAAAACGCCTTCACGCCGCCACCAGTTTCCGTCATGGTCTTGGTCAGGCTGGACCGGCGACGTAACCTTTTACAAAGGGACACATGAAGAGTATATGGAGTCGCACATCAAGACTTTGTCTATCGAAATCGAACCTAAACGTCTGGTTGAAATATCGTATCTTATCAGAACTTGGAACCCTAGCGACCTATCCCTGTCTTATCCTGTTGCTTTACACGCTAACGTTCGCGTCGTTCGACGCGTATCGAACCTTCTTGATGACCTGCAAGACTTCCCATCATGCCAATTGGCTGGCATCCCGGCTCAAATACATTTGTCGGATGCAACATGCGATCAATTTGCTCTGATTTCTCATCTTAAGAAAAGGAAATGGGAGATGTTTCTGCTTGCTACCGATTATGGATATGATTCAACGAAAGTTGTTATATTCATGCTCGTTAGTCGTGATGGCGACTATGCTTCTCGCGTAGGCATAATCATGCTATACCCGAATTGGGAACAGAATGTTGAGAAAATTTTAACTTTCGAGGAGCGAATGATCCGGTTAAAATGAATGGAGTGGAGAGGTGGAGATACAGGGCTGAATGGGTGCTCACCGCCAAGTGCGCTTGTTATGTATGGAAGTGTATGAGGCTGGTCAGCAGTAGATCTCCGAGATAAGGGATGGGTGAGATGGAAGCAGAGGGACACTGTCGGCTGAGTAGGTGGTGTGCCAGCTATCGCGCTTTCCTTTTACGAAATGTACCCGAGTAGTGCCTGCACTTGCAGCATAGTCACCGTCCACGCCCGTCCTTAATCTACTCACCTCTTCGCTCTCCCCATCTTCTCATCTTCCTTGGGGTGATCGTCTTTTGAAAAATGATGTCAGTTAACAAGGTCGCTAGAGCGGCAAGGCTTTACCTGGGGGCAATAGCATTCGAACAGTAGTACGGGTGCCTGAAACATGTCTACCGAACACGCTCACATTGTCAGTTGCCAATGTGTTGGTGCGGCATCCGTGTAGAAAACTCCTACGGCACAGCGACTCGTCGTTTTGAGCGGGGTACCCCATACCAGATCCTTCAGGCAGGTACACCCGAAACCAGACCACAATAATATCATCTCACGACAGCATCTCCAAGCACCCTCCCCAACCCAATTTTTCATATAGCTACAACCTCTCAAACGATATTGAACAACAAATTCCAATCCAGCACACAAAATGTCCGTCGCAAAACCATCCTACTTCGATCCCCCCACCAACCCCGCATTCGCCCCCACGTACTCCCAGATCTCCAGTATCCCCATCTCCCCAACTTCAACTTTGATCTCCATCGCCGGCCAGATCGGATACGATGCCTCCACAAAGACTGTTCCGCCAACGCTTGGCGAGCAAGTAACTCTCGCATGCTCCAACGTGGATAAATGTCTCGAAGCAGCCGGCGCAGAGAAAAAGGATATCGTGCAGGTGCGCCAGTATGTTGTCGATCTGTTGAAAGGTGGAGAAGGACCGGATCCCGAGGGGCCGAAGCGGTATGCGGAGTGGTTGGGTGGGTTAAAGCCGCCGAGTACAAGGTTGGGTGTGCAGGCGCTAGCGAAGGAAGGGTTGCTGTATGAGATTGAAGTTGTTTGTGTTGTGAACAGAGAGTCGTGATGGGATTTTGTGTCATGCGCGAGGGCTTGGTCTTTTTCAATGGCAGTTACTGCGTCTAATCTTGCGTATCTCCGCTGAAGTGGTTCGTAGATCGTTCTTGCCAACCGGTTCTACACTTCCTTCGATAGGACCTGCTGCGTACGCGCCGTCTCCGATGTATCGAGCTCCTCTGCTATTGCGTCCACATAGAATTATATCTCGTCTTGCAATACATTGGGTAAGCAGGATTGAGTCTAAGGGCGGAAGCGCTAGGTCTATACAGACCACAGGGTCCAACCGGTCATACCGCGAGGTCAGTGATTCGGGAAGCCCTCCGCCTCTACCCCGCCAACCACGTCACTTCTATCCTGAACTCCGAGATATTTATAGAGAGAACATTTAAACGGCCATATTGTCTCCTTTCTCTTTGAATCAACCTGCATCTTCCTTTAACATCTCATCCGCCTCATCATCCTCGCGGATCCCCGTTCGCACCAATGGAAGCTACCATCGCCTCTAAAGAGAAACTCTTCAAGTTCTCCATATTCATAAAACGCCGTTCCGACATATCAGAAGACGAATTCCATAAATATTGGACTGAAGTGCACGTTCCGATCGTAGACGAATGGCTCGCGAAGCACGGAGTCGTGCGCTACGTTCAGGTACCTCAATTCCTCCGACGACTAACAACTTCACCTCACGACAGTTGTAGTACCACCTTCGTAGCGACACACGCTCCCAGGATGAGAAAGTATTGACCGGCCTTGGCGGAGCGAAAATGCTCGACTTCGATGGGCAAGTCGAATTGTTGGTGCCTAATATGAAGTGTCTGCAGGAAGCGCTTGATGATCCCTATTATAAGAATTATGTGCAGCCGGATGAAGAGAAATTTATTGATGTGCAAAGTTGTTGTAAGACGTGTGGGTGGGAAGAAAGCTATTTGAGAGACGGGGTGGTATTGAGGTTAGATCGGAAGCAAGGCAATTATTGAAAAACATACATTTATACTGGAAGTCAATAAATTGTATTGAAATCACGACAAGGATTAGTATTTTTAGCCTGTTACGTCAAACAAGTGAAACGAGATGGCAATGTCCGACGACATCAGCACTACTGTACATCTATATACCACTACTTGATAGAAACTTAACGAACAAGTGCGAGGACTAACTTGTGTCCATTGATAAACCGCGAGGTTATTGAGTTCCTTTGCAAGTATTTGAGGAGACGAACGAGACACACAAGGTCGAGAGATGATTGACTGGGTGCAATACTCGTATTGGTCATCCGAACTAGGTCCTCTGTTCAATCTAGAGTAGACTTAGTGTTGTATGGATTTAGCAAACAAGATTAGATCAGTTTATAGCGGGGGTACACATGGGATTTCACGGTACTTTTGTTTGGATAAAACACATACTTTTATGGCCTCAGAATACTTACTCAAGCCTCCTGGGTTGTTTACCGAGCTATAAGAGCTTGAACTCCTCATGTAGAGCTTACGGTTGGCAATGAAAAGATCGAGTTCCGGTTGGTGCCCACTTTCGGAAGCAAAACATTCAGGTCTACACTTACGCTTCCACACAAGGTGTACTTGTTCTACGGTGAATATATTCACCAAAAGATGTTGCTAATAATATAAAAATAACGACCTACGCAGAGCTAGAACCTACAAGACGAATGCGACCTACGTGCGACTCGAACACACAACCTTGGCCTCGCTCACACCAACAAGTGCACGATAGGAGGGCCACGCGCTACCATTGCGCCAGCAGGCCTCGGAATTGGGCTTTCCCGGGTCCGGGATGATATATATACCTGGTTTGGGTGAGCTGCGAGCTCGATTTGACCATTTTCGACTCCTTCATCACAATCTCTCGATCCACCCCCTCCGGCGTCGTGCGATTAAGCAAACTACATCGTGTCGGTCTGAGACCGGCCGCTAATAGTGGAGTTAGTGGGGTTTTACTTTTTTTTCAAACTCATCTCAGCACCAGGTTGTCCATGACTATAAGGACCACGAGCAGGTCGATTTTCGGCGGTTCTGACCATTGTAATCATCTGTATACACTATAACATGATTAACCAAAGACTCCAGAAGTATTTCATGCTCCTTTTCGCATCTAAACTGATGACGTGGCCTATGCAGCTTCATATGATGTACGCGCTAGACGGTCACGTGATAGTATCGGCCTACAATCGGCCGCTAACAGTGGAACCCCGCTGTCTTATCCTACCATACCCACATGACCATCCCAACATCTTCCGAGAAAGACATGAACATCTCTAGGTGACAAAGATTACTTATCACTATCTAATGAAGAGCACTGACGACGAGGGTTACACTTGGGAAAAGCACATTGCAGCCTATATATCCATCTTACAGCCAGAAAAAACCTGACAACCGTTTCAGGTCTCAATACAATGCCTTTTGTCAACAATATACATGAAATTTTGCTCTATCTGTCCTCACGAGCTGATCTACAGAATGCAGATGCTGCAAAGAGGGCACAAAATCGAGTCCTGGACCGCATACTGCGTTTAACGCCATGTTCCCAGATCGACCATATGTCTTCATCATTGCTGTTCCATGCTGAACTACCGTTTCCGGACTCGAGAAGGACGAGAAATAGAGGACTCTACGTCCGTCTCCGGCGTCTTTCGGACCGAAACCAGTCGAGCAGGAGGTTGATTCACTTTTTGGTAAGCCATCGCCACGTAGAGTATGCGAACAATCGCACCCAGCCCGACAGCAAACGGGATAGTTTGAGCAGCCCCTGACAGCGAGCCAACACCTCCAATCTCGTTCCAGGCTATCGTTAGCTCTACAGCGACAGTAACGGCGAGAGCAACGACAATCCTTATCCAGACATCAATATTCCACAGAAGTTCAATGTGCGCCTTCTTGGGTCTGCGCCCTTGAGCTCCCGGATCCGGGAATCCGGCCATAGCTCTGAACTTCAAAAGAAGGATGTACAGACAAACTAGACCTAGCCAGAAGTACATTAGGGCGTGCAACACCACTGATGCTTTGCTATTGAGGCGCACTTGGCCGAAGACGAAGCCGTATTGCTGGCAACTGCGATGATCCAGATCTGGTACGCGATCAAACCAAAACCAGTACTGAAAGACTAGGGTTCCGATAAGAAGGATAAAGCTCAGGTTTGCTGACATCGCTCCAAGATTCACACGTGGATATCGCGTCGGGTCCTATACAATCACGTTCCACATGTTAGGAGCTGGCAAACGCAAGAACAACGTGGAAGGAGACATGTCCCTATTTGAAAGACAAGATAATAGTAAATCGCCTACAGTAGGATTGCTTCAATGTATAAATCACGACGGTACTTACCCAGTAAGGATCACATGCTGTCAACAACCGCCATACGTATATCGGTACCAATACCAAGTAAGTGCCGAACATGAGTAACAGCGCAATGTACGTCTCGACCGGTTCAAGGTTGTCAATCCCAGTCAACGTCAGGATAATAAGGGCAAGAAACGTCGCTGCGACAAAGATGTCGTTTGAGAAGGCTACATTCTTGATCTCCGAAGGCGCCAACCACCGTGCGAGGATCGCTCCGTACCACAAGAAATAAAACCCAAGTCGGATACCCAACCCATACATTTCACTGTTGCCCTCAATCTCACAGACGGCCATTTTGACGAACTGAGCGATAAGGAGAGGAATTTGCGATGCTGAGCCTTGTCGGCGAGGGGCGTGAGGTGGGGCATTTCTATAGTGGTAAGCTGAACGCCCTGCGAGCCCACATTGCACGGTCTTACAGTACTTGCAGGTGCAGCAGTGACACGACGTGTGGGGAGCTAGGGCTGTGATTGGGGGCCACGTGTTGGGCGAAGGATGGAAAGCCGGGGTCGACGGAAGCAGCTAGCTACGAACCCACGTCGCGGCCCCTCTGCGTGTTCGCGGGACGTGAGAGCTTTCTGAATTCACCACTCTATGTACGGACCTCTTTTCTATGCTTTTAGATTTAAACATCACGGCGCGATGTATTTTAAATTAGCTAACATCGTCCAATCGCAAAACTATGCCTAAGAGTTTCCCAATGACATTTGAATGTTTGCCACTCGCTATTTGCTGCCTTGCACGGACACCACGAGCAGCTGCAAGCCAGAACGACAAAAGCAAAGCAGACTGTATCGCTACGTACTCTTGCTTGGCAAGTCATGCCGAGTTTTATTCGACAGAACGTCCCCGAGCTGTAGAGAAGCGCAATCTCACGCAACCAAAGTCATGGCGTACTAACACGAACGCTGCAAACGTCTAGCTGGAGGTGATAATGACACGTATGCACTCGCCACTACATCAACATTATTGTTTGCGCATGAGCAAAGCTGCATGGTATAAATCACAACACCGCGTCCGCAGATCATGACGACTTCAAATCCGAAATATTGATGTAGAATATAACCATACGAAGGGTGAACAGATTTTACCTTCAGCTGATGACGTATATCAACATGTACGATGTATATCCTAGACCCAATAGGAGAGCACCACATCTTAACTACGGCCACGGGTGCAATTACGGCTCTCCTCTCCACCAACGAGTGTACCACCGTGGCTACGATGACTCTTGCAGCCGATCAGACGACATAGAAGAAGCAACCCGAGCTCATGTAAATGCTAGCAAAGAGCACGAAGATGCGAAGGCACAGTTCGAAGAATCAAAGCAAAAGTACAATGAGGCTAAGAAGAAGTTGAAGGACGCATTGAAAAGACTCAATTTGGCGAAACGAAGCAGAACAGCTTGGTAACAATCTATAATCGTTATCAATAGCTATCATCTAGTGTTAGCAATTATAATAATATGTTGCGTTGCCTTCACTATCACCTTCATAAACAGCAGCTATATGCACGTCCACCCCGATCGGTCATTGCATCGATGTCGGGAAAGTTTAGGCTCCTTTGAGATACATCGAACAGAAAACAAATGACATTATTGTTCGTACGCAGTACGGATCAGATAAGGATATCCACCTAATGCGCCTGAGCCATGCGGCCAAGCCATATGGCCAAGCCACATAGTGGCCATGCGCAGGGGCTGGGTATAAAACTCATCTCAACTCCGTACGATTAACAAGACAGGACAATATACAATTAGTTTTTAGAGTCCCACACTTTCACCCCGTACGCTGTGTACACCGTACAACACTCTATCCAGTTTGCAGCAGTAATGCTCTAGCCGGCTATGAGTCCATTCAACAATTATGTTTATTAGTGATCTCCTAAGGCTATAGTCTATATAGTAGTTGCTCATCGTACAGCTATCCACGTCACGCGGCTCCCAAACCAACTTGTCAGACTTTTCTACACTACTTGATCAAGAAATCGGACTCTATGTATTCACCCAAGCATAAATATTCCAATGACCAACTGGTCTAGAAGACTTTATCTTCTTTTATGTCTTTCCCATAATAAAATTTCTCGGGAGGACCCATCGAGATTGCGGTGTAGCCCGACCCAACAGCAAGCCTGCCTGGACTCCTCTCAAGACTCGTAGTCCTAACCGCATCAACAGCGGTTCGCCTATAGATCTCACTCCACTGATAGATAACTCTAGTCATCATGGAATAGTTTACATACTGCCATGGACCATCACGCTGCTAATAGGCCAGCATGTTCGCAGGAGATCAGGCCAACTGCTCTTGAATTTCTTTCGCGTTTTTATGCACCACCGTATCGTAAGCTGGGTATTAGACATGGCGATCTGAAGCGTTTTTCGGGCCCGGAATAGGCTGGGTCCCGAAGTGGACACGGTTGAATTTTGGTGCGGTCGATCTGCAGGGCCGGATGTTGATCTCAGGGTCCGATCGCTTGGGATGTTCGACCCCAGACGGCTAGTTACTGACCCACCCACGTCCGAGAGATCCGGCTCGAAGGTGGAACAACACAACGTATGTTTTTGCATAATCCGACTGCCTAGAGGTCGCTGGGGGCTTACCAGAAACCACCGAGGAGCGTAAAAGTAAGCCTTCAGAACGATAGACAGGTAGTGATCGGTGCTTGGCTCATCTAGGATATGCAAAAACTCGCGGTACATGCGTGATTTGTGCCATCCTAGATTCCGATCAAGCTGTAGTTTATTCCATGCGATGAATCTAGCTATAGAACTTCTCAACATTAGGAGGTTCCATCTGCAGTGCCTTCGAGCTTTTTCTGGCAAGTAAATCAACCTTAAACTTAAACGCAGCTCAAACCCGCAGGCAACTTAATATGGCCCACACAATCTTAGAACGATGGAAAATGCTATCAAGTTCGGTCGCTCTGAAGGTGGCGTAGTCATTGGGGGACAACCACAGATAACCCTAAGAATATCTGCTCAGCGGACCGTCAGACTGCAGCACCGCCGCAGGGCGAGATGGCGTTTCGTCTTCTTGCTTTCTCACGCCACGCAGAAGCATCAGAGTACCGGTATAAGCGAGCCACATTTCCGACGGCCTAGTCTTTGGAAAGCAAACGGATCAATGTTCGCTTAACATCGCATTGGCTTTCTCCCGTACGAGGGGACCAGCCATTCGTCCACAAGGAATCAAAGACCGGTAATAACGGGGAAGTCGGAAAGGAACGAAGAACTGCACCGGTCTCTCGAGCTACTCTTTAGCTCGGGGATAGCACTCAGGGATTGGCCGCCCCCGGAGTCGGTCCGAACTTCCCCATGAAACTAGTACGAAGCTGTGCCGTGATATCGCACCACGCCCCACACTTACATAGCAAGGCATCCTACAACATGTTGAAACGGATTTCGTGTCCCCAAAAGTTCCGAACCTTTTCACACCTCTTTCCACTTGAATCTATCTCTACAAAAGCACATCATGCCATATAGATGTATAACCTTCATCCACCGCAAGGACGGGACCACGCCACAAGAGTTCAAGGACGGTTGGGAAGAGCACATGCGGCTGCTTATGGATCTTACAAAGCCACATTCCCCTGTGGAGTGCGTGCGACATTATCCTGCTCGCGTTGGCAGCGATATCGCTCAACGTGCGCCCACGACAAAATCTCGCCACGACGAAGATGCACCGCTCGTTTTGCTTGGGAATACCGAGCTTGTAACGTGGGATTGCATGGTAGATTGCACATATCGGGATGAATTGCATTTCCAGCAGTTTTACGCGCTCGTAAGCGAGACTACAGTAGGAGACAAGATCAATGTCAGCGAAGAAGCCATTTCGGATCCGACTAAGCTGAAGCTGGTGGTCATTGGGGAAACTCTGGAGACGAGAGAAAGTGGAGCTTGAGATGCGGGTTAAATGGCGCAAGATTTTGCATTTATTGTACGCAACCCCCCCGAGTACAAGCTTTGAAGAAAATTTGGTTGCTAACTATCGTCGCTAGGGGGTTAATCCTCGGCTATAAATAGTCAAAGCATCTACATTGGCGTCATCTTAGGGACAGAGGCTCATCAGCAAATCGGGTGGGTTTTTCTATTGGAGTTGTTTCCAAGGGTCATCTATCAGCGCGGGTGTGTCAGTTTGGAGGACTCCATAACAGTGCCATGGCTGCAATCCAGCAGACGAAATACTCACTAGCTGCAAAACCTACAGCTTCGAAGATGGCTGAATTTCGTAAGATCAGTGCAATTTTATCAGCGACTGGAAGAAGATGTTAAGAGCATTGTAAGATGGAGCAAGATAAACGCCATTGGCCTAGAAATTGTGTGATTGCTCAGATTCGAACTGCAAGCCTCTTCGACCTCAACGCGTGAAGAGGCCCTGTTTGCAGGGATTTGCCTCGATGATCGAGCCCTGGTAGTGTATATACATGCATCAAGAATGGGTAACCATCAAGCAAACCAATGCTCGAATGGTAAGTATGAGTCGTAAGACACCAGACAGCACTCATCAAAATCCTCATCAAACGCCGAGTCCATGAGGTTAACAAGAACTGATATACTTTAATGTTTTCAGTGTACACATGTCGGAACGTCATATTAAGGTGTCTCAGCCTTCATCTTCAACGCTCCTTCAAATATCCTCATAAACCTCCAGACATCCTCAAACGTATTGTACATCGGCACCGGCGCCACCCGTATACACCCAGGCTTCCTCTTGTCGCAAACAACTCCGCCTTCAACTAAGGCATCACTCACAATCTCCATAAAATCCTCCTGCAGCAGCACGCTAAGTTGCGTGCCGCGCCATCTTGGATCTTTAGGTGTAATGATCTTGAATGGGTCTGCACCCTCACGTTGATTCCGTGCCGAGATGGCGGAAAGTAGATGCTCAGCGTAACCGGTGAGTAACAGTGCTTTTGAGCGCAATTTGACTATTGTCGTTTTCTCAAAGACGCTGAGCGAACCGGAGAGACATGTAAGATCGACAATGCTAGGGTTCGAGCACTGGAAGCCTTGCGCGCCGGGCGTGGGGACAAATTTGTTGTCCATGAGGAAGCGAGAGGATTTGTCGTGGCCGTACCAACCTTTCAAGCCAACGTTGGAGCCGTTGTTGCCATGCTTTGAGTGTACGAATGCGCCTGCGATGGCACCTGCGCCGGCATTCATGTACTTGTATGTACACCAACACGCGAAGTCAACGTCCCACTCGTGTAACTTCAGCTCGACATTGCCTGCAGCGTGCGCGCAATCCCAGCCGATAGTGATACCTCGGCTATGTGCATGCGCGGTGATTGTCTTGATGTCCAGCAGCTGACCAGAATAGTATTGGATACCCGGAAGAAGAATCAGTGCAAGTTCGTCGGCATGTTGATCAATCATTCTGCAGATGTGTTCTGTAGTCATAAGATATCCATCATCTGGCTCTACAGGAAGGATTGGTTTTTTGGGATCCAGGCCGTGCCATTCGATCTGCGACTCGATAGCATACCAGTCGCTAGGGAACGGTCGCCACTCGCACATGATCTTGTGTTTCGTCTCGGTTGGCTTGTAAAATGCAGCCATCATAAGATGCAAGTTGATGGTCAACGTATTCATGGCGACGATTTCCGATGGTGATGCGCCAACAATATCAGCCATTTTGCGCGCGCAATCGGCAGCCATGTCCTGGTAGGGTGTCAAGGGCGAGTCCTCGAGTTGAGTGAAGTGGCCGCCAACGACAATGGATCCCCATGTTTTCAGGTATGCGTTTAAGTACTCTCCTACAGCCTTTGGTTGCAAGCCAAGTGAATTACCACAGAAGTAGATGCTCTCATCTTCCGGTCCTGATGCTGCTGCCGCGGTTTGAGCATCGTCTTTGAGCGTTTTTCGCTTGAGCTGGGCTTTCGTAGGAACTACAAATTCTGATCGGAAAGTTTTCTGTACCTGATCGCTCTGGTCTAGCGATTTTGCGAAGTCAAGAGAGTCGGAATTTGCTGGCCAGGCTGGCTTCTGCCCCTCTCGCAGTTGTTGGATAGCGTTCGTTATGTCCATTGGGTTGTTTAACTCGATGTCGTATGCGTGATGTAGGTCTGATTATGGCGTGAGAGGAGACAAAGCCATGCAATATATATTCACTACAGACCAATAGTTACGTCTACGACGGAGTAAAACCTCGACTTCGCCATCCGTTGTGCGGCACAGCAAATTCCGTTGTAACCTTCCCATGTGGGGTAGCGTGCCAAAAAGTATCCGACGTTCGATGAAGATCCGAAGATCCGATGAGCATCCGTTCCGTAGGTCAGCCGCCCCTGCAAAGGAAGCCTCTAACGTCTTTACGTCACACTATAGCAACTTCTGTTAAATACGCTGACGATAGAGGAAAGTGGGTCGCTGTGCTTAAACGATAAAATGCGGTCGGTGGCGCCGGGAACAAATGGATTTATTCCATGGGCTTCGTATCGACACGCCGCTATAGCAATTCCATCCTCTCGGGAGCCACAATACTTGTTCATATCCCACTCAAATCGACATGAGTCCTCACAAAGTCGAAGTCTTGCCCTCTCGGGCCGCTCTCTCTCAGTATGATATCTCCGAGAATGGTTTTCTGCCAAAGGAAGCACCGTTAAAACGGCTACCGCAAGATTACTACCAACCATGGGAGCGAATAATCGAAGAGCTGCCAAAGCTTATCGAGACTCAGCAGATACGGGAAAAGGTAGATGCGCTACCTGTGCTGGGAACTACACTCTTGGAAAGCGAGGCCGAATGGCAACGAGCCTGCTCGATACTAGCACTCATTGCACAAGGGTACATCTGGACCGGTCCAGAGCCATCTCAGGTAGGTTGAAGAGATCTACTGTAATGCGGACTTGCTGATCAAAATTGCAGCGACTTCCACCCGCCATCACCGTCCCGTTTCTCCAGACATCCGAACATCTCGACGTACATCCGGTTGCAACATACGCAACGTTGAACTTGTGGAATTGGCGATCCATACAAGAAGGCGCGGACATTACCCAGCCAGACAATATCGTGGCATTACAGACGGCAACTGGCTCAAATGACGAATCTTGGTTTCTTGTCATTTCCTGTGCCATGGAAGCAAGAGCGGGACCGCTCATTGATAGGATGCTTGGCGCAATGGAAGCAGTAGAACTCAACGACGCGAAGACCGTCATTGATGCTCTGGAATACTTCAAGCAAAGCATGGAAGATATCGGACGACTTCTTGAACGCATGGACGAGCGATGCAATCCCCAAACTTTCTACCACACGATCCGACCTATGTTAGCAGGCAGCATGAACATGGAGGCTGCGGGATTGACTAAAGGCGTGTTTTACGATGAAGGCAATGGCAAAGGTTCGTGGAGGAAGTATCGTGGAGGGAGTAACGGTCAAAGCTCGCTGCTGCAGTTCTTCGACGCTGTCCTTTCCGTCAACCATTCTAGGAGCGGAGGCTTCCACGCAGAGATGCGAAAATATATGCCAGGACCTCACAGCAGATTTTTGGATGACGTCGAAGCAATTGCAAACATCCGTGGTTATGTTGAAAGTCAGCAACACAACATGGCTCTCACAGCTGCGTTCAATCATGCAGTGAAGGCACTCAGCGTCTTCAGAGATAAGCATATCGCACTGGTTTCCCGGTACATCATTATACCCAGTCGCATGCCCAAGCCAGAGAGTTATGTGATCCGCAAGGACATCGCATCTGCTTCAAGTCAAATGGCATTAGACGCGCAGACGCAGGAATTACGTGGCACAGGTGGTACAATGTTGATTCCCTTTCTACGAACCTCAAGAGACGAGACCAGTGAAACTGCTGTCGCGAGGTGACCTCTTCATAACGATCAATACAGTTGGTATTCGTTAGAGATGTAAATTTTGATCAGCCTGTCGATCGTACATGGGGAAGAGCGGGATGTCTGCCACCGACGCACCATCCGAGTTGTAGGTGCCGGGTTGGAGAAAGTCTTGGAGGCCAGGGTCATATTCGGTGGGCCAGGGTAATGCAAAGAAATCGGCGTCATACATATTCCAATCCATAGTAGCCGTGGCAGTGGCAGGGTGATCCAGAACATACGACGTTGCCGGTTCAGGTGGGGATCGAATGCGATGTACGCTAGGATTCTCGGGTGGGAGATCGGTATCCGGAACCAATAGCCCAAACAATTCAGAGGAAGCTTGCTTACTTTTCAAACGTAATTGCATCTCTCGCTTCTTCACATGTGCAGTCATGAGCTTGAGTAGAGACTGGACGATGAGAGAGTATTGTCGAGCGTGCGGGTCTATACTGCCGAAGTATTCCAAGCATTGGATGGACGATTCGCAACTATCGACAAACACCGATCCGCTGCGTCCAAGCGTTCCGACTGCCAGGACAAGGGAAGTAGTGAATAGCCAAGATCTACTTTCGGTCAAAATAGGAAATGGAAGGGAAACAGAGGTCATAGGTAACTTACACGATGAGCGGCATTCTGTGTGGTAAGGTGCCGGTGCGGATAACAGCGTGAAGAGTATCGACGAAAGAAACTGCCGCATCAAGCGCAGCGTCTGCGTACTTGCGCTTACTTGCGTGATCGCCTTGCGTGTGCATGCCTTTCGTCGAAGCACCCATGTAGTTGTAGATCTCATAAATGAGAAACGGCCTCGTAAGTAGCATGATGCCGTAATAATAAGAACACAAGGTCGAGCAGGCACCAATTAGTGCTATTAGAGCTGAGTCACTATGACTAGGTTGATTCACTGCTTCTGTTAAAGTCTGCAACCAGTTCGAAGCCCAGCCTTTTAGCTGACGCGAGACAAAATCTGCGATTCGAAGTGAGATGCGCTTTCGGGAGTAGACCTCTACTACCACTCGTTCGACAATCATGAAAATCTGGACACTAGCATCCAAAATATTGGCAGACAATTCGTTGTTCATCTGTACAACGCTGTACTTGACGGTACAGTCCACGTCTGATGTACATGGAGGGCGACCCAAGTTAGTGCTGATGAGCATATCAACAACGCGCAAGCTCTTCCAGATACGATCTCTCATAGTTCGGATAGAATCACCAAAAGAAGCATTTACCTCAGTACGGTGTATGCCTGTGCCATGTGAGGTTTAGTTGAATGCGCAATGATGGATTGTGAGGTCCACATACCGATGGCGTATGCAGTACGAGCCGCAAGAGCTATGCACATTAGTACTCGTCGGAACGTCAAACTCAGATATCACTTACAAAAATAAAGAAATGCGCCGTTTGGCTGAAAAGCACGCAGCATGTAAATAGCCACAAGGGTGAATCCCTGGACAGTCGCGACGTTCATGCTGCTACACATGTTCTTAGACAGAGCAGTCCTAGCGTGTTCAAACCAAGCCTCTGCCTTCGACTCATCGTTTTCCTGAGCGCCAATGGCAAGCACCAAGAAGAACACAGCAGCAGCAGGGTCATCCGAGTGCGACAGCATGCCAGTAGCCCACGCTTTCAATTCCCTCACAAGCTCGTCACGTTCAAACAAATCTACGAGACCGCTCGTAACGACAAGGTATTTGTTGACCAGAGGTGGTATGTCATGTAGATTGATAGAGATATTTTGAGCTTCGCCTGCCGTTGTTGGACGAGCTATTTCAATAATGCAGTCTCGTGCCGCAGGCACCGTGGTCCCATCGGGAGCAACTTCGGAGGAAATCAGATACCTCACAGTCTGCAGGAAAGATAGTGGCGCACAGTCGCCGATGAAAATGAATTTTCCTTGGGCATCGCGGAGGATGCGCCCTTCAAGTGGGACCACTGTGTCTTCATGGTGGTCGTCTCTACTAACTGTAGGGGAGAGCGAGGGACCAAGCCGACTCTGATTTGGTCTATCTCGGCTTCTGGGTCGATAAGAGGTGCCCTCACTGTGTGCTCTACTGGGAGCTGTACGTGGTGTTGAGCTCGTATGTTGATTGTTCGGAGTGTTCCCAACAGAGCAATTCTGGCCACGCGTCTTAGGACCGGAAAATGTACAAGCATCGGCGCAATTCTTTCGTCTACAATATCCACATGGTCGTTCTCCATCACATTTGACTTTTCGCTTCTTGCAAAGATCACATGCTGCTGTCACACGGTCGATTCGACGCCGCTTTTCGGCAGGAGCAGGAGAATTGGTTGTCATTCGGCTTGTATCGGTATCATTGCCTTGTTTGCGGCTTGCAACTGCACAAGAATCCTTCGCGGTTCGGGTTGATGTGACGGATGATAGATGAAGAAACGGATGCTAACGGAAGAACAAGAAACTGACGCTAACGGAAGAACTAGAATCTTAGCATTAGTCATCGGGGTTAGGTTCCGATGGCAACGGAAGGCAGACAACCGAGGTTCTGCGAGTGCTCCGAAAGCAAGAGTCAACGATTGAGTCGCTGCAAATAATATGCTTTGGTTTAGGAACTCGTTAGAGATACCAAGTCAATTGGTCAGCGTGCCTAACGGATGCAATCGGGGGTACAGCGTAGCGTGCAAGAGGCTCTTAATGAAGATTGAAAGGTGGCTATGATGCCATTGTCATTCAACAGCGATTGTTCTTGTTACATGTATCCCTCCGAGCGGCGGTTTCTCGAAATCTCCATTAAGTTCGATCTCGTCTTCCGACACCCTACTGATGACCGTCGCAGACTGCTGCGACCTAGCAAATCTGGCCGCTGAATCTTCTTCTCGGGGCCTACTGAATCGAGTGCCCATACCCGATCTCTTGCTTGTACTAGTCATACGTCTAGTGGACCGATAAGAACCCGGTTTGCGGCCCATGCAGAGCGCATAGATGGGCTTCAAAGCGGGTATGGAACCGCAGATGATCAGCAGGATGATTTCAATCCTAGAGGGTTGGGATGAGCAATGTACATGAGTCAAGAAGCGGTACACTTACCCAGTCCAGAGGAAGAGTTGGAATGTTTCCCAAGTGAAGTCTGACCTTGCATTGAGCGTGCTAAGTTTGCTTGCCTTGATAGCAGCGCAGATGCCGGTTCTATGCCATATCAGTATATGAAGAGGTAATTGCTTGGTTCGTTTGGCTCACATGCTGCCGCACCCAAGCAAGGCACACAGTGCGAGACGCTTTTTGAGATCCGTGTTCAAGCCCCACACAAGGGTCACCGGGATTGCAGCAAGATAAAAGTCGGTCAAAGAGTGAACTGCTGCGCCATATATCGAGAAACTGCTCTGCACCGATGGGTCCCAACACTTCGTTGTCGCCTTGAGCGACTGGTCCCACAGCGCAGCTGCATTATCGCATTGTATGAAGGTGAACAGGATCATGAGGAATGTGTTGATAGCCGTCCATGCAATAGCAAGGTATAAGCTCCACTTGCGGAAAACGGACCTTCGGCTGAGCAACCGGAGTATCAGGAAGGCGATTGCGATTTTTCCCGACCCAAGGCAAAAGATAGCAAGCGGTTGCGCGATCCAGTTCAGCTTTACAACGTATATCATATGCTCTGGATCTTCTGAGAGGTAGGCGAGATGACGGGTGCCGCCATCAAAGCTGAGCAAAGATATCATAATGGTAAGCGGCACAAAGACGATCTAGATAACATTAGTATTAATTGTGGTTAGATAGGGCGTAAAGGAGGACAGTACCCAAGTGATCAGCATACACCAGTCGTCGATACCCACACCCGCTATGCTGAACCGCGCCATCAGCCTCATGCCTACGAAGACAAGCGATAGGGCACATCCTGCGATGTAAACTGCCGCGAGATGCGGACCACGGTCGGAGTCTGGGTAACTGAGCACCGATGTGGCCATGGTGACTGCAACGAACTGGTGAAGAGTCAGAAGCACGCAGAAGGCCCGCGTACTTCGATTTTTGTCTTGCACTCCTCCCAGGCAATGCATAATAGGGGAGCGATCGCCATTACATATGAACCCACAGGATTCTTGCCCCGCTCGAGCAAGGCACGGAGCCATCTCCTGCGCCAGGGTTGTGGTGTGCCATGAGTCGTGATAGCACCAATAACCAGTATTTTGCAGCAGTGTGACGAGTCCCCTCAAGGAGTATAGCCAGGAACAGGCTGACACAATGCTGGCAATTTGGTCTAGGCTTTACCGATAAAACCCAATTGGGAAGCGTCGCGCCTGAAACGGGATCGGCATGTGGCCCCCGGGGGATTTTCCTCGGCACGCGCATTAGTGCCGTGACATGCAAGAAGGCTGCTGCTTGCCGCGTGAGGGGAAGAGAGCAGCCACTCTGTTGTTGTTAAAGTCCTTCAAGATTTTCACTACTGAAACGGCGGCGGTAAATAGGTTGTGGCGGTAGAGCGCAGACGATGCCGCCAGGAAACTTCATGGACACTAAGCGCAAGCCCTAGAGAGCGGGATGCCATGGGTATGATCCACACCCACGAGAACGACAACTCAGCTAAAGCAGATCATGCTGTCACAATTGCCTTGCGAGTGCTGGGCGAGAACAAGGAGAAGCCACATCCATGTTCGGCAGACCAATCAAGATGATAGCGAGCTCTTTATCAAGCAAGTAGTACATCTTCGATATGATTGATCGAAAGCTGCAGCAGTAGTTGCATTGAACAATAAACTCGATGATTGTCTACCATTTCCAGTCAACAAACGAAAACCAAAGGTAATGGATTCGACAAATCTGAGAGTCCCACATACCTCTCCAGATGCAGAACGTAAGCTGACTACCTCGTCCACCTCAGATGAATCCAAGCAACTGTGAAGAAAGGCGTACTGTGTCAGCGAAACGTATTTTCATGCAATCCTCCAGTTTGAGAGTTCATGATTTGCCACACAGGCAGTGAGAAGGATGCTGACGGGCCAAGGACTGCAGTCGCGTACAGAAGAGTTCCGATTGTTTCCCGCAATCTTCAGCTAGAATCTATGCTGCCAGACCCACAACTGTTGCGACATTGTAGATGGGATCCACGATAAAGCGGTTCTCTACCGTTATTGTGGGCAGTGGTTCTGATCTTCCCTTCCAGCCGACATGGTTTTCGGGAACGGTACACTGTCCACGTTGTGGCCCCATCGCCTCCAACTCAAAGGTTTCATAGTCCGACGTTTTATAGTTCCAGCCTAGATGCGGAGCGCGCATGCAGCGCGAGTCACGTCGTCCCTCGGTCGGAGCCTAGATAGGCTTGACCACAGGTCAAGGATCCTTTAAAACTCCAAGGTCGTGACCGTGGCGTAGTTTCCATCGTCAGCATTCGTTACATGTCGAAAGCACCTCAGGCATCATGACAGTCTCATTGCGACTCAAGGCATACCGAGATATTCCAACACTGGCTGATATCTACTAACAGCGTGTTGATGATCCAGATCGAAAACGGCGCGTAGGACTAGCGCTCAGGAGAAGCGAACTGGTCTCGAGCGCCGAAAGTTTAGCGGCGAACACCTTCCTGTTCTAGCTCTTTGCACCGGCCAGCCTGTCATTGCCAATTGGCATCCTCTTATTGCATCGCAATGCGTTTTCCCAAGAAAGGAGATGTTCTTGTAGATCTTTTCGGGACGTTGTTATTGCACGTGGTCTGCCAAGCGCGCAACGTTCTGGCAACTATAGTAATCATACGAAGTCCCGTTGTGGCGGTCACTGTTTGCGCATCCAGCAGCCGTGCTATATCAGCGCTATTGTTTACTATCAGCCCAGTGTCATTTACGAAATAGTTTCATTCAATACCAGGGAATCGGCTCGAGTGTACCCTCAACCTATCTCTCATTTCTTCTGCACTATTCATGATAGCTTTCCGAGACTTTGGAAAAGGATTGACGCATACGTATGGGGCAGCATGTAACTTGGAAAACGACGTAAAAATAAATATCAGTATGTGCGCACTGTGCCAGGACAGATGCAAAGCTCGGTTTGTGGAGAAACTGCCTTTCGCCCTGGCCGCTTTGGGGCGGCGCTTCAGCACCTGAGCAATCCCAACGCTGTTGTCGCTTGTGTTAGGGATCTCTGCCGTTGGAAAAGTTTTTCTCCTGGTCGACTTGATTCGAAAAAGTGGTTTGGTTGAAGATCTCACGATGCTGGTCGTACAGGATCGAGGTCGGCGGCTCTGAGAACAGCCACCGGGTAAGGTGTCGCACACGTGAAACTTCCAACCGCCTTAACATACCACTTCTTGACTCGAAAACAGCACAAAATCGAATCCAAGGAGCGCTAGCAGGACCAGACAGATCATCAGACGTACAAATGTTTACAGTAGTAACGGCCAGCGATTTTGCACCGTCTAAAGTGTCCCGCCAACGAGTGGAGCGCCGTGCAGCATGCAGCCGCATGTACATGTACAGTCCCACCTACGTCTTCTCATTCTGAGGAGACCGGAAGGAATTATACCGAATCTTCCGTCCACAAAATGACGCCGCTGCCGTCACGAGAAGAGCTCTTCGGAACGCCTTTCCGAAAAGCAGCTTCTTCTGTCGGGGAATTTTGGAGAAGCTTTGAAACTTCACGCTCAAGAATAAACAATATCTATAATTGAGGAACTGAAACTGCTACGGTAGTTCTGCAAAATCTGTCAAAATGAAGTTTCGCGATGGTACGTTTAGAAAGAGTGCGGGGTGTGGGGATCAGCGCTGATTGCATACACAGGCATGTGGCTCACGAACGATGCGTTTACGGTTCAGTACGCAGAAGAAGTCTACACCGTCACTCCTAGCGAAGACAACAAAGCCGTCACCTTACTCTGTCCTACACGCAAGATCTTTTCTCGCGGCGACACGCTCAATTTGAGCACCGTTTCCGTCGAGCTCGAAGCTCAATTTGATGGTGTCATCTCGTGCGAAGTAACACATTTTTCCGGCGCGCGTCGATTGGGCCCTGATTTTGATCTATTCCCGCATGGAAAGCCAAATGTAGACGCGCAGGTTAAGAAGGGCGAAAAAGGGACAACGGTTACCGCTGGAGCTTTGACTGCAACTGTCAGTGGAGATGCCCACACATTTGACATAAAATTCCATGCAACGGATGGTTCCAAAACTATTACTTCGCTGTCAAACCGCAGTGTGGGACTGGCTTACTCTCCTGCATTGAGCACTCCAAAGCAGGTGGAAGATATCAGCGACCGGAAACATTTCATGTTCACGCAGACAGATCTGGCTGTTGGAGAGACAATTCACGGACTTGGTGAGCGCTTCGGAGCTTGGAACAAGATTGGCCAGAATGTCGAAGTCTGGAATGAAGACGGCGGTACCTCCAGCGAGCAAGCCTACAAGAATGTATCTTTCTGGCTCAGCTCGCGCGGCTACGGAGTGTTTATTGACACACCCGATAAAATCGACCTCGAAATTGGCAGTGAGCGTTGCTCCAGGTTGCAGACTACCGTGGAAGGACAGCGGTTGAAGTGGTACATCATCTATGGCCCAACGCCAAAGGAAGTTCTTACCAAATACTCTATCCTGACAGGCAAGCCTGGAAAACCGCCTGCATGGTCCTATGGTCTCTGGCTATCGACCTCGTTCACAACATCGTATGACGAAAAGACAGTGCGTCACTTTGTCGAAACAATGAATACAAACCGTATCCCAGTTGAAGTTTTCCATTTCGATTGCTTTTGGCTGCGTGCTTTCCACTGGACAGACTTTGTGTGGGATCCCGAGTTCTTCCCCGACCCTCAAGGCCAGATCAAGCGCATGAAGGATGCTAAGCTCGTGAACAAGATTTCAGTTTGGACAAACCCATATGTTGGACAAGCGTCACCTGTCTTTAAGTATGCTGCCGACAAAGGTTACTTGCTGAAGAAGACGAATGGTGATGTATGGCAATGGGATCTGTGGCAGACTGGCATGGGTATCGTTGATTTCACGAACCCAGAGGCGTGCACCTGGTTTGCGGGCTGCATGGAGAAACTGTTCGATCTGGGCGTTGACGCAATCAAAACCGACTTTGGAGAGCGCATTCCCACCAAGAACGTGCAGTGGCATGACAAGAGCGTCGATCCAAGCAGGATGCACAACTGGTACGCTTTCATCTACAACAAGCTTATCTATCAAACACTTCAGAAGCGCTATGGCGAAAATGAGGCCGTCCTCTTCGCACGTACTGCTTGTGCAGGCACTCAGCGTTTCCCACTCCAATGGGGCGGTGACTGCGAAAGCACGCCCGCAGCGCTCGCAGAGTCGGTACGCGGTGGTTTAAGTCTGGGACTTGCATCTTTCGCTTCATGGACGAGCGATATTGGAGGGTTTGAAGGAAAGCCCCAACCTTGGATCTACAAGCGGTGGGTTGCTTTTGGCTTCCTGTGCACACACAGCCGTCTACACGGATCAAGCTCGTACCGCGTGCCGTGGCTAGTAGATGACTCGTCGACGGAGCCAGAGAACTGCACAGATGTGCTGAGACACTGGGTTCAATTCAAGCGTCAGTTGATGCCTTACCTTTTTGCACAGGCCGACGAGAGTATCGCAAACGGATGGCCGACAAGTGTGCGTGCTGTTGCGCTCGAGTTCCCGGACGATCCGACAGCGTGGTACTGTGATCGTGAATTCATGATTGGTTCACAGATTCTCGCCGCTCCCGTATTTGAAGAAGATGGTACCGGTGAAGTATACCTACCTCCTGGTCGATGGTTCAACTTTTGGACCGGGAAGGAGGTTCAAGGTAGCAGGTGGGTAAGAGAAAAGTACGGGTTTCTTCAGACACCATTATTTGTGAAAGAGGGAACAGTGTTGGTACTGGGACAAGCGGAGGGTGACGATGGATTCGCGTACGAATGGTTGAAGAAGGGTGGAACGGTCAAGACGTATGGAGTTAAGGAGGGAGACAAAGCTGTTCTAATTAATAAAGATTGGGAGCAGAAGGGTGTGCTAGAGGTTGGCAGCGACGGAAAGATAAAGGGCCTTGAGCTCTTGGAGGGCGATTGGAAGGTGGAGAATGTGGCGTAGATAGCGGCAACAGTCAACAGAGAAGAAATTTATAGCGTCTAACGATGTAATCGCAAATATCCAAGCCGCCGGATCATTGATCAAGTACGTTGAAACAACTGTATGTTATACAAAAATTGGTATGATGAACGAGCAAATCACGCATGAATTGGAAAGCATTGCTCCATTACTTTCATATGTTCAAGCGTTCCATTTCTGTATAGGTATCATAGTGCGCATCAGCCCATCAACAGCATCCCTCATTACAAATCGTCTCATGCTTAAGCAATCTTCGCCTCCTCATGTGTAACCTCAGTCAGATCCTCCTTCCTATCCAAATGTTCCGGCAGAGTTCCCAACGCACGCTCTCCAAACAACAAATCAATCTCCTCAAGCGAAAGCTGCTTCGTCTCCTTCCACAAAAAGAAGACAGCCGGTAGCGTAATGCACAAGTTCCATGCCACGAAGATAAAGTAGAACTTATACGTGATGTCCGCGAGCGCAATGGGTGATACCTGCGACCATACCGTGCTCACCAGCCAGTTACCAACACCCGTCGCGAACGCCGAGCCGCGGCCACGAATACTCAGAGGCATGATTTCGGAAGCATACACCCACGAGATAGGGCCGAATGAGCAACTGAAGATGGCGGAGACGCTGAACAGGAAGAACACGCCCGCAATGGAGAGGCTGTCTTTGCGCTGGCCTGTGGCATTGGGGACTTGAGAGCCGATAGCGGCTTCGCAGATGAGTGCGATGGTGATGCCGATGGTACCGAAGAGCAGTGGCTTGCGACGACCAACACGGTCGAGGATAAAGGTAATGAAGAAGGCGTTAAAGACAGGACCAACAACGTTATAAATGCCTGTTACGAGGAGGTTGCGATGGCCGGTGATGCCGAGGTTCTTGTACATGACAGTTTGGTAGTAGCCGATGACGTTGATACTGCAAGTATTGATTAGATAAAGTCTCTAACAAACAAGATGGGAGACACATACCCAGTCATCTGAGTGAAGACTTGCATAAAGGTAGCGTGCAGCAACCTAGTCCGCCACTGCTTCACTTTGAACATGATCAGCCATCCCGGAGCGGTGACAGCCTTCTCAGCCTCAATTGTAGTCTTGATCTCGTGGAACTGCGCTTGGATATCGTCCTCGTTTCTGCCGTTGTAATGCAGCCTGCGTAGAACTTGGAGGGCTTCATCGGTTCGATCCGTCTCAACGAGGTAGCGCGGTGATTCAGGGAAGAACATGATACCGCAGATAATGATCAAGCAGGGAATGCACTGGAATCCAAGAGGGAAGCGCCAGGAGAAAGAGCTTGTCTCGGGGACATGGGCAGAGCCGTATCCGACCCAAGTCGAAACAATAAAACCGATACCAATCATCTGCTGGGTTATACCGACGATAAGTCCTGTGTGGTATTAGTACCTCATTAAATTTATTCGAGCTTTTGGCTCGTAGCTGGTAGCTCGTGAAGTCAACATACCTCGCTTGGACGGGTGAGCACACTCAGACTGGTAAATTGGGACAGACATAGAAAGGACACCAACAGCCCAACCAGCCAGGATACGGCCGACGAGAATCATAGCCAGATTTTGAGCTCCAGATTGCATTGCTGCGCCGACTAGATTGATAAGAGCTCCCACCAACACCGTCCATCTACGACCAAGACTGTCCATAGTTAAACCTCCCCTGCTCACAATTAGCGCTGTGACTATCCCAGTAATACTTCGAACCTACATCAAAGATCCAAAAACAGCACCTCCTGAGAAGGTCGAGTTGATGGCCCCAATGATGGCCGTCTCCGGGCTTGTGTTGAAGAACTTGAGAAAATGAGGTGATTGGATCACATCGGTCATGACACCACTGTCATATCCGAAGAGAAAACTTCCCGTACCCGCAAAGACAGCGAGCGCAATGTTGAACGCAAGACCCATGGCGAAGAGCGAGAGCTTTGAGCTCCACCAACACACAATGCTCAAGAGGAAGAGGACGAGGTACGTCTAGAGAGCACAACGGCGGGAATACGAGCGTATAAAACGGGCGCAGAAACTCTGCAGCTTTGGTCCAATGACCAGCAGAGCCATCCTTCCCGTCCAGCCACCGGGTTCTAGAGACGGAAGATGATCCCTAGTTTCCATGACAGCAGTCTCGCCAGCCAGGCGAGCAGCTCAGGCGCTGTCATGCGATGCAGGTTCGTGCCAGATTCTGGGGTTCAATGTCGCCTGGGGATGCGTGAGCGGGGGCGTGCATCTCCCCACCCGGCACTATAATTTCCGCCAATCGTTCACTCTCAGACCTTGATCCCTGGTACATCTAAGGCCGAGGCCTGTACATCGCTGCCACCATCCTCACGCTGTCTCCGCGGTCTCGGCGCCATCAAGCAAGGCTTCCGGGACAAATATATTGCGGAAGTGAAGCGATCTGTGCCGTCGCGAAGAGAGATGAACTACTGCCCTTGCAGATGGGCCCGGCAAAAGACGTGCAGCGAGGTATTTCCTGGTCGACGGAGAATTGTACCTCAATGGAAAATGTCGAATTTGCATAATTATGGACTCGCCCGCTGCGATCGTGGTGACGTTGTAAGCAGCAGCACCTCGCAATGGCCTCCTCCATCATGAGAGCCTCGCTCTTCCTCCTTGCGGCCGCTCCAGCAGCCTCATACGATCTTTCCCGAAGGCAAGCAGCGGCCAATGCCACCTACAAAGATCCCAATGCCTCGGTAGACGACCGTGTAGCCGACCTACTCTCTCGAATGACCATTGAAGAGAAAACTGCTCAATTAGTACAAGGAGACTTCTCGAACTGGATCAACACGACCTCCAATGCCTTCAATTCCACTGGCTTGGCCTGGAATATGGCCAACAGAGCTGGGCAATTTTATGTGGGATACGCAGTGCCCCCGAGCTGGATTGCCGAAGGTGTCAAGAAAGCTCAAGACTACCTCGTGAAGAACACCACACTGGGTATTCCAGCCTTCGTACAGACAGAGGGCATCCATGGCCTGCTCATTGGCAATGCGACCATCTTCAACAGCCCGATTGCGCAGGCTTGCTCTTGGGACCCGGAACTGATCGAGCAGATGGCTCGCATCATCGCTGATGAATCTAAAGCAATTGGCGTTAACCAAGTCTTTGCGCCTCTTGCAGATCTGGCTCGCGAGCTCCGATATGGCCGTGTCGAGGAGACATACGGTGAAGATCCTCATTTGGTCGGCGAGTTAGCATATAGCTATGTTATCGGTGTGCAAGACCACGATGTCAGCGCAACAATTAAGCACTTCGCTGGGTTTTCCGCACCCGAGCAAGGTCTTAACACCGGCCCAGTGCACGGCGGAGAGCGCGAGCTCCGAACCACTTGGCTACCGTCCTTCAAGCGTGCCATCATCGACGCTGGTGCATACAGTATCATGGGTTCTTACAACTCATATGACGGCATCCCAACGATCGCGGACTACCATATGATGACAGAAATCCTCCGCGAGGAGTGGGGATACAAGTACTGGTTGACCTCCGACGCTGGGGCCACCGACCGTATCTGCTGTGCTTTTAAGATGTGCACCTGCAAGCCGAAGGTCGACTCTGAGGCCATCACTCTGTACGCTCTGCCAGCCGGTAACGACGTTGAGATGGGAGGCGGCAGCTACAACTTTGCCAACATCCCCAAGCTCGTTGAAGCGGGAAAGCTCGATATTGACGTTGTTGACACGGCTGTAGCACGACAGCTTCGCGCCAAATTCGCTCTGGGCTTGTTTGAGAACCCGTATCCGGGTCTCGGGACTAGCAATGGCACGAACGGTACCGTGAGCGGTCTCCACAAGGCCAAGAGTGTGGAGCTTGCACGGCAGCTCGATGCTGAATCGATCGTGCTTCTCGAGAACAACAAGCAGACCCTGCCCTTGAAGCGTGATGCTAACATTGCTGTCATTGGTCCGATGGCTGACTTCGTGAATGTAAGTATCTTGATTTTTCTTCGTAGCCAACTCAAGCATTCACACCTCATATCATGTAAGGATCGTTGGCTGACGTTATGCAGTTCGGAGACTACGTCGTATTCCGCTCGCAGTACAACCCCACCAACGTGAACCCACTCCAAGGCATCCGCAACGCCTCCACAGGAACCGTAACTTATGCTCAGGGCTGCGAGCGCTGGTCCAACGACGAGTCCGGCTTCCCCGAGGCTGTGTCCGCTGCCGAAGCCGCAGACGTCGCCGTCGTCATTGTGGGGACCTGGTCGCGAGACCAAGGAGAGCTATGGACAGGTCTAAACGCCACAACTGGCGAACATATCGATGTGAACGACCTCAAGCTGGTTGGCGCCCAGGCAAACCTTGTCAAAGCCATCATCGATACCGGAAAGCCCGTCGTTGTCGTGTTCCAGAGCGGAAAGCCTGTGACGGAGCCGTGGATCTCCGACGAGGCAGCGGCGCTCGTGCAACAGTTCTACCCCGGTGAGCAGGGCGGTGCTGCGCTCGCTGACGTGCTCTTTGGAAATGTAAACCCCTCGGGCAAGCTCTCCGTCTCGATACCATACGATGTCGGCAGTCTTCCCGTCTTCTACGACTACTTGAACTCGGGTCGATTCGCTGGAGGCTCCGCTCCGAACCCAGGAGCAATTGAGGCAAACGGTACGTTGAAGTTTGGAAGTTCATACGTATTCGGCACACCGGAGGCTCTCTACGAATTTGGCTACGGTCTTTCGTACTCCAACTTCACTTACTCCAATGTTTCCGTGTCCAAGTCAACGGCTTCAGCGGATGACACCATCACTGCGACCGTCAGCATCACCAACACTTCGCCTGTGGACGGAAAAGAGGTCGTTCAGTTCTACGTCCAGGACGTTATTGCTTCCGTTGTGGTGCCGAACAAGCAGCTCAAGGGATTCAAAAAGGTGCTCGTCAAAGCTGGTGAGACAGTCGATGTCAGCGTCGACTTGGAGGTCAAGGACTGGGGACTATGGGACATCAAGATGAAGTACTTAGTCGAGGCAGGAGAGTTCGTCGTATGGGCTGGTTCAAGTTCTAGCGACTTGAGGGGCAATGCGACTGTAACGGTTTCATGATAGGGCTGTTTATGATTTAGGTAACTCATAGCATAAGACATAAAGATTATCCAAGAATCGTATAGTACTACTGAATTGCTATTATGGATCCTGACCGTACTCGTCCTACCAAAGATTCATCTTGGGGCTATTATCACTAAGCACGCCACACTAGAGCCATAAGCAAAATGCAGCATGCTAATCGTAGAGAAATGCGTACCAATGAGAAGCAAACCAAGAGCGAAGATACCGATTGTGAACCCGACGGCGCGACGGACGACAATAGGCGGGGCAGGCGAGGCAGGTCTTTCGCGGAATCGAGGTTTTATCCTTCCTCTATTTGCTGGGTAACGCTTGATCTTTGGCATGACGATAGAGGATTCTGACGGTGACGAGGTACTATACAGTCAGTACACGCATTACCCGGGAAGGATTAGGTTGCACTAATATTCCGAGCGCTGGAATGCTGGAATAAAATGCGAGCGACTAGTAATAGCGATAGCGTAGCTCTCGGAATGAAGAGTGTGTATGCTGAATAGTGGCAGACATTGAAAGGCAGGAAACTAGCAGGTCTCGCGAGCGCCTACCGTGGTGGTAGCTGCCACTCTGTGTTATTGTGGCCGTTCTAAGTGGCCAGTGGTTTCCAATCGAGTCGATCTGTGCCGGTAAAGTGTTTTCTATCCCCCTGCTCTTGCCTAACTCATTTTCCTGAATGGTGAAGGTGCACATTAGTCCGACGAGGATGGTAGTTTGGACTTAGGGCTGGAGTTGGTTCTACATAGCGCCATAGCAAGATTGGGGACATTGTATTCGAGTTCCAAGGAACAACCAAAAGTTCTCTGCTCAAGATTCAGAGTCAGTGATGTGAAACGGCTCAGTCTTCGTAGAAGCATTGGAGGTAGTACGTTAAGTGTTCATGGACCGCATCTCGATCGATATCGTCATAGTCCGCTCCATGGACATCGTCAGTTGCTACGTTCGTACATCTAGCAAGACAAGCTGCAGTCTTCTTGTAAGTACGACAAACGCATGTCTTCAAAAAAGACGAGCCGGAACGTTGTCAGCTGTCGTGTGTGATGCCGATGACCAAGCAACTTGTGGAGAGGGGTATGTAGCCGGGGACGACCCTGCTACAGACGCCACAAAGCAGATTATCCTCGGCCGCGATTGACGGTTTTTGAGTTTTTCTGCCAAATGGAGAAGGTTCAGATCGCGTAAGATGCGGCCGCGCAGGGATGATGCGTGGGAGGGTTCGCATGGGTAATTGGTTCCACGTTCTGGCCTGGGAGGTACGACATTAGCTGGAAATATGTTGGCTCCCGCCTAGCGTGGTTGCTTGGGACTTCATGCGCTCAAACCCCCTACAATATAGTTTTCTCAACTTCTTGGAAATTGATCACAGTAACGAGTCGATTTCCCATACTGGTGCCTTTCAACATGCATGATTCATATTAGCTCAAAGAAGAATATTCAAACGTCTATGCCTTGTATCAAAACAATTAGAATCTTCTGGGAGATATCGATGTTGTGGTGGGGCTATGTAGATAAGCATGACATCAAGCAAAGCGACATGTATCGTTATAAGTACATTGCCGGTTTAAGTTTTGTACACGATAAATGTAAGATCACGCAGTAGGTGATCAAAAATGTTTGTGAGAAGATTGTGTATCAACTAACTAGGTGTGCTATCTAGAAGCTGTAGAGTATGTACGTCTACCAGCGTAAACAGCGCTAGTCTCAGATAGGTTTAGCCTTCTCCCAGAGGGAAAGAGCTTCTTGAACCGTCACACACCCCCTCAGCTTCATATACTCGATAAGATCGATTTGAAGCTGAAGCTTTGTTTAATTGATCAGAAAGGATACACAAAGTCAGTATTATCGCTATCAACGCTGCCCTGTAGGCGCTGCGTGATATTGACGAGATGGAGCTGTCGGATAAACTCCTGATGTTTCGAACGCGTGAGGATCTTGGTGAGGCCGTCGGCAGGCATCTGATCAGTGGGGACCCATTTGATAGCAAGTCTCTGAGCCTCTGCCTCTTGTCGAATCCACATCTGATGAATATCAACATGACGAACCTTCGTGTGAAGCCGATCAAGGTCCTTATTGACAATGCCAACAGTCTGTTGATTGTCGCAGTAGATAGTAGGCAGTACGCCTGATCTGAATGAGATACCATTAAAAAGGCGGATCCACTCAGCTATCTGAGAGCCAGCAAAGGAGATCGATAGCAGCTCTGATTCAGTAGTAGACTTAGTGACTGTGCGCTGGACGGTCGCCTTCCAATCAACAATCATGCCGTAGAGGAAGAAACACTGTCCTTGTGAGCTTCGACGTGTTTCCTGATCATCTGCGTATGACGCGTCTGATGCACCAAAGAACAGAGGATCGCGATAGCTCTGATCATCAGATAGAACCTCTGTGATAGAGTCGTCGTAGGAGCCCTCGATAGCGTAGTATTGAGTTGCAAGAAGGTATCGCCAGACGCGCTGTGCGGCTGCGATATGTGACTGCCCTGGATTCGTGAGGTGACAGGCAAGGACGACGTGGCTGCGAGCGACGTCAGGTCGCGTCCAGCAGGTGATATAGGCTAGGTGGCCGACAAGCTCCTGATAGAGCTTCGTACGGGAAGCGTTAGGTTCCTCAATTGATTTGTCAAGAAAGTTGACGCTGAGTGGATAGTCAGGCCTCCTGCCTGCTAGCTGTATGCCATACTTCTTGCAAACCTTATTAATATACGTATCTTGGAGAAGCCAGGTCTTCTTCTTCTGGCGATCGCGAACAACCCGAACGCCCAGGAACCAGGTCAGGTCTCCCATAGCCTTAAGGTCAAATCGATCTTTCAGCTTCTGCTCGAAGCCTTGATGAAGATGAGTATTTGATTGATGATAGGCCATCACGATATCGTCGACATAGACGAATAGAATAAGCCAATTGTTAACGTAGAGGCATGGGAAGCCTTCTACGCGCTTGAGGCCTAGCAGCTCAACTGCTGCTCGGAGCGTGTTGTACCAGAGAAGCGGAGAGTCTTTCAGGCCATAGATAGCGCGAAGCACCTCCAGCAGATCGCCATCTACTTCCTTAAATACACTAGGAGTCTCAGCATATAGCTTTCGATCAAGTATAGAGTTAAGGAAAGCATTAGGTACGTCGTATTGCTTCAGCTCTAGGCCGAAGTAGTTCGCAATTGCGACGATTGCTCGGAAGGTGCAGGCTGCTAGAGTAGCAGCGTAGGTGTCTCCATATTGTACCTGCAGGTCTCCGCGTGCGACAAGTCGAGCCTTGTACTTATATAGGTATCCGTCTTCATCAAACTTGTAGGTGAACACCCACATAAGTGGGATCACCTCGATGCCTTCGGCCTGCGCAGATTGATGTGTTGCTAAGGTTTTGCGGAAGCAGCCTTTACCCCAGATCTCGTAATACTCGCGCTCAGCAGCCTTCATGAACTCAGCGCCATGTGGATGTGACCTCAGCTGACCAATGTGCTTCGGGGCAGGCGGCAGCTGGGTATGATGGATCCGTAGGTTATCCTTTGCGTCGCTACTAATGGACGTTGCAGTAAAGGCGTGTAGGTAAGTAGTAACGTTTTGAGCACCCAGCTGAATTACGTGAGTGTGTAGGTTACCCAGATTCTTCGGCTTTCGAACGCGCTTAGTGGTAAGCACGTTGTCTTGTGAGAAATTTGAATCTTGACGCTGTGGAGCGTTGTTGCTGCGTCGGTTAGGTATGTAGCCTTCAATTTCGGTAGCTGATTGATCAGTAACCTCTTGCTGTGTAGGTGCAGGTCGAAAGTTGCGATCATTGTAGCGCCCTGCAAGGTAGTCTGCTGTATGATCGTCTGATTCTCCACCCCCCACCGACGGCTGCTTGTCAGGTTGTACGGCAGGTTGTACGGCAGGCGCCGGTGCTGCGGTAGATGTAGCATCGTCGTAGAGACGTCGCTGACGTGTTGTAAGAAGCTCTGTGATCAAGACATCGTCGTCCTCGTATGGCTCCGGGACATCGAGTAGCTCAATTACCTCCTCAATCACTGCATTGTCTGCATAGCCGTCGCGGCCTTTATAGAATATAGATGTATCAAATACAACGTCTCGGGTGCGGATGACTCGATCCTTTGTAGGTAGCCAGATGCGGAAGATATTCGTGCTGTCATAGCCTACGAGGTGGCCGATCAGCGCGCGTGAGGCTGTCTTCGCGCCACGCGGGAGGTGCTTGTTGAGGACGTACGCGCGACAGCCGATCGGTCGAAGATGGCTGACAATAGGCTTCTTGCCCCAGACGATCTCGTACGGCGTTCGCCAGTTGATGACTTCTGACGGCGTTCGATCAAGCAGATATACTGCCGTCTTCATCATCTCGTTCGCCAATTGCTCTGGGAGGTTGCCCTGGAGGCGCAGAGCGCGGGCCTTTATCATGATTAGCTTGCCAGCGATCTCAGCACCCCCGTTCTGCGCAGGAGTGTCTGGAGCGCGCAGCTCAAATCGGATTCCCAGGTCATCGCAGAGCTGCTCCGCAAAGTAGACGAGGCTACGCTCAGCGTCAAGCTTAATAGCGATCACGTCGTAATTGTACTGACGCTGTATACGTCGTATAGTATTCTGCAGCCAGCGACTCAGCTGAGCCTCTGCCTTCGTTGGAAAGGTCTCTGCTTCATGCCAACGCGAGTGTTGACAGACAGCGTGAGCACCCCACTTGTCTCCGTTGTAGCAGGACTCTCCCTGCTCGCGCAGTTGAACTATGTCGATTGAGATTCGATAGAAGGGACGGACGGCGTCTTCTGGCGTACGGCGAGAGACTTGTTCCGTTAATTTCGATTCGGTGCAGACTTGACAGAAGTCCTGGTCGACTGGCCCTGTCACCTTCACCCCCTCCACGTTGTCAGTGAGGTGATTAACAGCCTTACGTCCTGGGTGACCCCAAATCTTATGGGCCTCTGCTGGCGAGATCTCTTGAAGCTTCATTGCCTCTGACGGGCGTGTTCGAATAGGCATTGCTAGCAGGGACGTTGTTGGACGACGAGAGGCATCTATATCGACAAGCCAGTGGCCCTTGCAGTATTCTAGATGAGCGACGACGCCGTGCTGATTGTATAGGGCATCTCGACCTGAGTCAAAGTGGATACCGATATCGCGACATCGTCCAAGGCCTACAACGCTTGTGATGAAGCCAGGCACTAGGGCCACATGGGTGATCAACGTCGGCGCGATACCGTTCGGTGTGTT